>CCAG010022754.1:0-12656 GCA_001077435.1 Glossina morsitans morsitans
CTCTCCAAAGTAATAACAGTAAGAGAATGAGACAAACGAGGGGAAAAGATTTAACAAAATAATAATTATGTTCACTTAAAAAAATAATTTTGATTAACGAAGAAAACTGTTCTATCAAACGAGCTTGCAGAATGAATCGTACCTGAATTTTCAGAACGATTTCTAACGGTTGTCCCTTTTATTTTTGGCTTTCCTTAGCAGTTGCATAATATCTTCAGCGAAGGCGTATTCCAAAATTATAAAAGTACACAAATGAAGAGATCTTTTAAATCAAATTCAAATGCCGTTTTTGCGTTTTTATAATTGCGAATTTTTTTTTTTTTTTTATTTTCTCTAGGATTTTTGTTCACATAGTATCTTTTTTGTTGTTTAAATATATTCGTTTTTACGTTTTCTTTTTAGCCGCTTCACAAAAGCTAAAGATTCTATAAATATTAATGTAATCTAATTTTACTTTTTTTCGGTGTCATTAACATTTTGAATATAATATAGTGCACACACATAACAATAATACCATTGTATTTCACCAAGTAATTCGTCATTATTTTACAAATTAATAATTGGGTCAACAGCACAACGCAACACTAGCCAATTATTCATGACTCAAATTATGCTGAGTGACAATTACTTACTGGCCCATTACACACTAGAGTATACTGCTATCATATACTACATTGGCAAATATCCAATGATATAATTTTAAACTATCTCTTTGAAAATAAACATAGAACACTTTGCTAGCAAAGCAACTTGCAAATTGTTACATACCTTTGATAATTATGCGCTGGGGATATTAGCAACTCATGTTGCAGTACCCAGGATCCTGCCTTTAGCTACGCATGATAATAAGCGATAACGATTAAATGTCTAAGAATCATCTAACGTATTCGCATAACATTGCAAAAGTTTTGCCACATTCTATCCAAGATTTTTAGTAGTAACAAAGATTTTTCACCACTCTATGTATTAAATAGGCATCAAACAACAACAATTGAGGGCTTAATACTTCATAAAAGACCGCTAATCACCAAAGGCTTAATTCTTGAATCAAATTAACAGTCTTTCTGGCTGTATGTACTTTTTGATTTTTGAATTTAAAACTTAACGTTTTAAGAATATTTGAAAAACACACGCAGGAATAGAAAAGTTCTATGAGAATTCACTCGCAAGAAATTCACAGAATTTCACGAAAGCTAGCCCCTCTTTCGCTATTGTTGCTTGATTTTTTTTCCCTAATATTATGAAAAGCAAGACTTAGAAAAGGAAACGATAATAAACGGTGATCCCCAATTATAAATTATAAATATCAAATTAAGCCACTGACATTACCGGACTTCTTCTTCTCGTTCCATTTTGATGTGTTTGTCTTTCTGTTGCCCTAAATTTCTTATTGCTGTAGTTTATATATGATTTTTTTTCTTTTTGCTGCATACTTATTTTTTTTACATTACGATGTTTACTCTCAAATTTGTAAAAAATTTTGGTTTTCTTAGTACAATAACGGTCAAGAATTTTTTTTCAAATTTCACATAACATTTAATTTTTAAGGTATAAACGCAAATTTGTCTTTCTTGAGTTAGTCAAATGCTCAAATGCCATATCACAATCTAAATTTTTAATTCGCATCTCGCCGGCTTCTTTACTTCGTGCTTTTTACTCTTTGTATAGATATATTCTGTAGATAATAAGCTTTCCGATTTAAAAAATGTGAGCGAAAACTCAATGACTGAAGTTTAAACAGAAGTAATTTATGATAAACTCTATCAAAGGTCTTAATAAAATCCATATAAACAACGTCCGTTTGCGAGGCACATGGAAATGTCTTGATGTAAATTCTAGCAGGTTCCTTACAAATGATCTTTCCTTAAGGAAGACATGCTGAAACGGAGCGATGAAAGCTTTAGTAGCGAATACTAATTGTTTAGTAACAATCTTTTCAAAAAGTTTGGGTAGGATGTTCAGCGAAGAGGTGTGCATTTTCGCGATCATCACAGGAATTAATGGTAATATGTGAAGCAGGATACTTTTCTCTTAGAGTTAACAAACGTAAAGAAATACTTGGGATTAATACGAGACTTAACTTTTGTATGTGTCCGCAGTAACATTGGTGATCCCCATAGTTACATCTATGCCTAGCAGAAGAATATTTATCATAATCATATGCAGATGCACTCTTCAAATATCGTTTGGAAAGTTAATTTTTCTCGTGCTTATAGTATTTAAGAACATCGCTGAACCACGGTAGACAAGTACACCGTCGATATGATTGACTGATTGAATTGATTGACTGATATGATTGATTGATTTAAATCGCTGAAAATATTGGATTTTACCGCGAAGATACAATGGTACCTATATTTCCACCACCAACTTTTGCAATGCAAACTTTTAAGCAGCATTGTTAAAAAAATAACTTGAATTAATTTATCGATTGTTGATATGATATACCCAGTCTATACAATTCGCCGAATTATCATGTAGGCATTGGAAAGATACACTAAGTGATGGACGATGCACATCCTCAGGTAATTTAAAAGCTGGACAACGTTTAACAAATATTTCCGTGAAAATTGCAGAGCGTATATCCCGGATTTCCAACTTGATTACATTGGAGGAGGTTCAAGTCCAAAATTTCTTTAAAATACGTGCTGGCTCTGTCAGATGAAGTAATAGAGACAAGTACTGAAAAATTTCGGAAGGACATTAACTATCAGGAGAAAAATTAAATCCACCCGCTCTAATACAAAATCCGTAGACTTAGACGTTTTAATGGCATCGTGAACTACAGCAGCATGTTTTGTACAAACAGAAACAGCACCATGTACAGAATATACGGGCACGTAATGAACACACCCTTATTATCCAATTTCACCCTCACTGCAACGAACTCAACCTCCGACGGTGTCACAAGTTCAAGCAAATAGGATGAAAAGACTACTGAAATGGTAATTAGAAGAGAACCGAGTGTTCGATCTACACTATCCTTTCTAAAAACGTGGAGAAATCTCGAACAATTGAATGTCCGGTTTCAGTCAGATTTCAGTAAAAACCATGCATGAAAATTCAGTGCCTATTGAGGTTAGATAAGTGTAACGTATTTTAGAATTCAGACCCCTAACATTTTGATAAATGGTACATAGTGGGCTTAAGGATATGCTCAGTTTTTTGCAGCTGCCTACATTACTGGTATTTTACTTTGGGATTTCTCCATCGGAATGATTTCCTTAATTTACCAGAATTTTAAAAGGTGATGTAACTCCAAGTGGAGTTGTTGATAATTTGAAGAAGGCTTAGGTTAATCGTTCTCATAAGATGTTTCCCGTACTAGTCCATGCGACAAATGAAGCCTTACTAGGTGGAACATCCATTAAGGTCGCGGTATTTGTAACACGATTCTGAGACCATAAGTCGAGTGTTTTGGATTGCGAAAAAAGCACAATTCGAGCCTCTACCTAACCAAGTCACAGCTAGTCAGGAAGAGTTAAAAGTAGACGAAGCTGTTTTATTCTCCTCTTTTGGAGTTTAGACGAGCGAGTAGAAAAGAGATTTTTGCCGCATCCCCGCAACTGACACGCGGTAAGTTACAACGTTCACTATAGCGTTCGAATTTGCTATTTGAGGTCTTGAGCTATTTGAGTATACCAAGATTTGGATTTTTCTCAAATGAGCCGATCTGTAAAGTTTTGTTTGGAATCGGTAAGGGAGAATCACACAGTATAAACAAGGGAAAAGGCGACGAAAGGTCGCCTAACTCATGCGAGGAAACAATTTCAAAATGAAAGAATATGGTACCCGTACAATACGTTTTAGCAGCGGCCTGGGGGACGGACTATTGCAGGATTTCCAACTAACCAAATTCATCAACCGATTTCTTATACTCTTGCAACTTCACAACCAAAGACATTAGCTCTTTCTCAATCTCAGACAAGCCTCCTTTTATTTAAACAAAAGTGCTCTAAAAACTATACTCTTTTTCCTACAATCAGGACACGGCCGCACATATAAGTCCGCAGCTCCGCCTGTGATCCCAAAGTATTTTGGATAAGCGAGCCGATCTTGTATATCTACTAGCCTTGACAAGACAACGTGTATAACAAACGCAAGGCTTCGCATTCCAAAATGCGCAATCAAGCAAAGAATGCAAACTATTACCGAAACCACCTGATTTAACACCCGGAAGTATACGAAGAAAAGCACTAATAAATAATCTGGAAGACGCTAGCAAGAAATGCAATGCAATGAAATCAGAAAGTAATTCTTAAGCAATTGGACAATTTGATGATATATGATAACTATTTGCAATGTTAACACAATAACTATTTTGTATGTTTCATAAACCAAATTGTTCCATTAATCTATGTTGATAACGTAGAATGCGAAATTTTTGTGAACTTGATGTTGAAAGTAGCAACTTTATTCACCCTATATGTGTACTAGCATTTCCCTAAATGTGCATTAGTATTTCCGGTAAGTCCTTATCAAACAAGCTATTATTTCTCTAATACACGCACACGACCCAGGCATTTTGTACTTGGATCCCGAAATCATGACACTTGCTGTTTAATACTTGCTTTTTGTTTTTTTATAAGCGGTACTTTCGTCGGGACCTTTTGTGTAACTTCCGCTTGGTTCATTTAGAGTGCATAACCATTGCTATGGTCTTTACCTAGGACTCTATGAAGCCGTGCTGCCTCTGGAAAACTATTTATATCTTCGCGGTGCCATAGCCGGCGACATTCCATTCCGTCCATTCTTCTTCAGCAATAACCGTTTTGTTCCTTCTAACAGTCTTCAGCGGCTTTTTCAACGTCATAAAGACGGTTATGTTTTATTTCGACAATTCGATATGGACTTAAATGGTTTTTCTCCAGAGTTTCATTGTGACAGATTGTGTTCTTTTTGTCTTTTTACGGCCACTAATTCACTTTATACGATCTTTCTTTTTTGCAATATTTACCGTAGTACCGCTTATGTGTGCCTTGCGCCTTCTGTATTTGTTCCTTACTTCCGTTTCGAATTTTATTTGCCTCCTCATTTTAATTGCTGACTAGTTCGCGTTCTGCTAATTCCAACTCTCTTGCTCTTCATACGTGTTCGGAATAATTTTTCTAGAAACATTTAATGTGGAGCGTTTTGAACTTATTCAACGACTTTATACCATTTCGGTGAATCGGACAATTTCGTCATAATTGCTATTGTATTTCGATTTATTCTTTCTATCTGAGCATTGCCACGAGGCAATACCAGTTGTAGTCTGAATATATTCGATATTTTTTTGGGTACAAAAGTTAATAAATTCTTTCGAGATGAATGCAGAACCTGTATTGCCTATTATTCTTTTTCGATAACCAAAGACATCTGATTAGACATCTACGTTTTTTATAATTTCTTCAGAGCCTGTTGATTTATAACAAAATATGCGGGCGAATATTGAAAATGCTTAAGTCGTTGATGGAATATAGTTATTATTTTTATTGGTTGTGTCCATTAGACATAAGTGGTCGACGTGTGGAGTATGTAATCCCTCATTCTTTTATGTGCAATTTAAAAACGCTTTTCCTTTCCCACTTTTTTGGGAATATAATAATAAGTACTTTTATAATAAAATAAGTTATTTACTTTTGAGCAAATTTTATAGTAAACAAATCGGTTCCAATCAAGTACTCAACAAAATAACATTCTTTTATTTAACTTATATATGTATATATATATATAAATTCCAAATTGTTCACTTTTAAAATCCTAAAAATAATAACAAAAAACCTCCACGCAAACTTCGCATGTCTTTAGTTAGATCTTTGATAGCGTCTACCAATTCTCTTTGTTCTTTTAGGTGCTCATTCCAAAATCTCTACTCCCACTCATCTCCTTTTAAACTCTCTTCCTGATGTTTCCGCTCACGCTCTTCTCTTTAGCTTATGCTTAGTAAGCGACTCTCTATAGTGCTATTTGTTTCTAGTATGGTGGTGCCACATTCCTGTGGTATTATTTCGCCTTTCTCTTACGTTTTGTTTATATCTATTTTTTTTTTTGCGCTGAAACAGGGCTGTTAGTCTATGAACAGTTTAAGCTTCAAAAGAATGGAAAAATATATGGCTTTGTAAGAAAAAAAAATTTTCACAAAATTGAACACATTGCATGCTATTTTTTAATGAATTTGATTACTCGAAAATAATCTGTCCGTTGTATTGTTTCTCAATTATCCAAAGGCGGCTACTTCTACTAATATTTCTACACACCAATCATAATACATAAAAATGCCTTTGTGGAGCCAATACAATATGATAAGGAAGTAACTTAAAAAGAAGTACAGTTTAGATGAGTTATGCCAAGAAAAGAAATAGTTACGCTTATAGCATCAACAAACAGTGAATCGTGGATTGCTGTTACCCAAACTGTATAGTTAAGGAAGAAGTAAGAAGTACAAATCAAAATCCTAGGTCTGGATAATTTTGATTGTGTTGGCACGCCCAATGTTTACTTTATTTAACGACAGACAATATGATCACATCGTTAATAGATCGAAAGTGTTGCGGTGTCCTTGCTTTGATTGTCGTCAAAAACACATAGACTTTTATAGGCAAGCACAAACAATTTAAAGCAAAATGTGTAAGGGTCTGGCTAATTTGGTTGGTAAAGTTTGTTTACGTTTTCGTATATCTTGCTTAATAGTTTCATGTGGTCCTTTATCTCATTTATGCTATGTTTTATGTATTTTCTTTTCTCTTATTCTTGTCTTCGTATTATTTTAATATATATATTCTGTTTAGTTTCTTTAGAATTTATTTATACAGCTATAGAAAAGTCAGTGTAAAAGTTACTTTCGTTTCCTGTGTAGACGATGAAATTTGTAGTTTAAATTATTTGGATGATTCTATTGAAGAATGATTTTACCTATTCTGGTTCGATACTGTTCAGGAGGAACCATTTGACTCAATTTTAATATATGCGCAATATGCAGAGCTCGGTGCAAATATATGTGCAATATTTATTGTTCAGTGTAATAATCAGGTATCTTTTAGTTAAGGTTCGTTCTTTACGAAACCGCTAGTTGATCAATGTTTTTATTTCCTTTGCGTATAACTGTCGTACCATTTTCGTTGCTATCATCTATGTTGGATAAAAGAGTTCAAAAATTTAATTTGGCAAGAATCGCCAGCAAATTCCCCAACATGATTAGATTCTCTTGGTGATTGCCGATGAAATAAACAAGTGCATAAACATTTTGAAGCTTTAGTGTAACAGACGATGATTTATAAATTTTGTAAAGACTTAACTTGAAAAATACACAGCTGCAATCTGTCTAATTCGCAGTTACTATGAAGAGGTCGCAAACTAACGCTAATCAAAATAGCAGTAAGAAGAAACAAAAACAAAGCGATTTACATCGTTTTTCTTGGACTCCTGATGCTATCCGTTCAAGATCTGCGCAAGATTGTTGATAATGCTTTCTGCTTTCCTTCTTAGGAACCGAAATGGATTTTGCGAAAACAACTCTTCAAAGAATACGTTTTTCCTTGTGCTAAAATAAAGTGCGAATAAACTAATCATAACTATTGTTAATGTAACGAAAAAATTTTTTTTTTGAAATGGTTGGCTTAAGTAGTATATAGCTCCTTTTCTTGTTCTAAGTAAACGAAAGCAATTGTTAGAGTTTGTTTATATTGTGTTCTTAGAAAAAAAGCGGAAAAATTGGGCAGTATCTTCAGGATATGAAAATCTACAGTAGAAAGGCAGGCTATAGGAACGTAGGAAGCAGACGGATGTCAACCCAAATTCCTAAGAGCAAACAAGAATTGAAAGGCATTTTCCATTCGGTTTAACATGCTGTATTTCTGAGATAAAAAAAACAATGCCATGACAAAACTTTTGTCATAGAAATACCATGTTCACATATCATTGTACAATGGTAGCTGGTTGTATTTGTAACTAATGTTGCTAATGAAAGTCAAATGCTACAGTTGCGATGAAGATTTCTGCACAGCACGTAAGTATGTCGTTTTTGGTCGAGTCAAAGCTGGTTACGAAGGCACGACTATTAGCTGACGACAATAGGGAAGGAGACAGAAATGCTCAATACGACATGAGCATGCTTGTTTCAATCTGGTAGCTCGTCACATTGAATGCCTATATATGTAGTTTACTTTTAATTATCAACAAGCTACCTTTAGCATTGAACTATTGACATTTAGCAAAGGCATAAAACTAACGGTCTTGTGGTTTTGCAAAATCATGCTCAACGGTTTATAAAATCACACGATTTAGTATCGAGATCAGCAATATTAATAAGACAGGCATAAGGATAGGCATACACGCAAACATTGCGATAAAAAAATAAGAGCTTACAAAATTATGCATTTTGTTATTGTAAATATCGTAAGAAGGCACGCTCCACTGTTTATACAATCTAATATCATATATAAGAACATGTGTCCGTGTTCGATCACACGAGTTGGTTCTTTAGGTAGTATTAACAATAAGATATACATAAGACTAGCATTTTAATCCATATACAATTAAGAGCAGAGATTATAACGCAGATGCAGGCAATGCGGTCATGTACACATGTTTGATCAGACCTAAGTTAGCATACATAATAATAGATGTGTAAGAATATCGTTACAACACACGTACAAGCGGGGTATTTTTGTGGACTTTACGGATAGGGGATGGCTGGCTTAGCTTAGTCGTCATACCTGAATAACTGATAGAACAGTTTACCTTTACGGATAGGGGATGGCTGGCTTAGCTTAGTCGTCATCCCTGAAACACCGATAGACACTCTCTGATGTGAAAGGGGTTAGGCATGGACGAGTGGCCCGGTAAGCCGAGGTTGGCTGCTATAACACATGCGCCGTATTCTTTTTTTTGCAGAATCTCGCGATACGGTTAAAACGTGGAAAATAATCTCTCAGAACGAACAAAAACGTTGAAAGTTTTAAAAAAGCGTCGGGTTTTTCTCCCCTTGCCCTTAAAAATCGCTTATCTAACTGTGACTTGTTCGTAAATAATAAATACAAATAATAATAAGAACAATAGAAGAACAAAAATCCGAAGGTCCAAGAGTTTTTACATAAATATTCTTGGAAAGGGACTTCCTGGGTAAACCTGAGTATACCCGGAAAAGAAGAGCCGTTACAAGCTAAAATCTGATGAATGCTGGCGTTTGTGGTTCTAACCGTTTGTGGAATACAAGAGAAAAGAAAAAAAAACAGTTTCGTAATACACAACGCAATAATTGCGAAGCGAATATTTTTTAAAGCTGGATGAAATATTGGGATACGAAAAATTGAGTATCAATGTTGGGTTCGCAATAGCACCGCTGGGGGCATCAGGGTGAACTTACTGATGATAAACCGCAGCAATGCAT
This sequence comes from Glossina morsitans morsitans, assembly GCA_001077435.1. NCBI lineage: Eukaryota > Metazoa > Arthropoda > Insecta > Diptera > Glossinidae > Glossina > Glossina morsitans. The sequence continues at coordinate 9,371 of CCAG010022754.1, forward strand.
TTCCGTACATTTAACGATACGAAAAATCATGTACATGTACTGTCTAAGGGGACAATAAACTTCAGTTAAGCTGTTAATTTTCAAGACACCTTTTTGTTAAAAAAAAGGCAACGATAGCTTTATGTAAATGTTAAGCCAAGAATACGTCCTCAATTAACATCTAGAACGTATCAAACACAAACGTGCTTTTCAGCTGCTCTTAATTCTGAAAAATTTCATAAAATTGATACCATTGTAATTTATACGGCATTTCCTTGATTTCCGACCATCCGGAAAAGTGACCAACGTTGGACCTTAATTTATATTTGTTACTTTTTATTTCATTTTATTTGTTTATTTACTTACACAGGAAACTCTAAAAAATGAATTAATAACCGACTTCAATTAACTCTTAGAAATAAATAATAATATTAAAATTAAAATAATTAATATCAAAAACCAATACAAAGTACATAACACGAGGTAAAGAGAAAAAATTAATAATTCATGTATAAGTATATAAGCAAGCAAAAATAGGAAAAAACATGTATACAACTAGCGCAGAGGTACACCCATAACCAGTACGCATACAAGCTGCGAGTGAGTATTTAACCATCTAATTTATTACCAACATGTGAAACTTTGACAACCGATAACAGTAAACAACACCAGATAATTTGCAAATAATAATGGGATGTTAAGATTGTAAGTTAAATTAAGTACATAGGCACATCGCGCGCATTGTCTTCCTAAAATTTAAAGAGTCCGACGTCAAAATGCAGTGATAGACACCATTTAGGTTTCTACAAAGGATTCTGAACGAATTGATAACTCCGTAATTATAGTTACATTGACTAAATTTTATGAAAATAAAGTACCTAGAGACGCAAATCGGGGCGTTAAAGTTTATCTCACCAAAGTGAAGTGGGTGAATCAAGAGTACGATTAAATAATTTAATTAAAAAGGAAACACCAAGAATAAATCTAGGTTTCTCAAGTGGCGGTAAGTCTGACAGAAGCAATATACTTTCACAAGGAGGCAGAGGGACAAAATTCCCACATGGTTCGTCAGTGCACGATTTGAGTACACATGATGGAATTCCGTCAGACCCAGGCGCACAACTATATTTTAGAAACCTCTAATCATGCAAAATTCCGTTTTCTGAAATGACCAAGTTATAAGACACGAATAGTTAACAGTTAAATCGCAATCAGCAGTTGAAAAGCAATCGGAAGTGTTCAGCGAAGACATCTGAGATTTTCCCATCACCAGAGGACTCGGAGCCATTGAAAGGATATATGGAGACTTTTCTAATAGAGTTGACAAACCTATAAACATATTTAAGATTAAAATGTAGTGAGGATTTTATCAGCTGAAGATATCTTATAACATCGGTGGTTGAGACAATTAAATCGACACCTTGCAGGAAAATAGGGGATATACTCAAAAAGGAACAACTTTTGATAAATTTTTCAAAAGTTTGTTTTTCTATTACTGTACTATTTAATATTCTTGCTAAGCAATGCTGCGAGGGCAAAATAGTGTTGAAGTGGAGACCATACAGCCGGTATTATCACTGTGAACACCATGTGACTTGTGCCAAAGTGAAGTCGCTCAACACTGCGATTAAACAGCAGGTTTAGACTTTTCGGCCACGTCACAAATGAGGACAACATATTTCTTACACATAGAGATGTATATAACTGTTCATTGCCAATTTTCGCCCGACTGGCAATAAATTCAACTTCGGGAGGAGTAGATATGGCAATTAAAACGCCACCACTAGAAAGCTTCGACGAGTGTAAATCAGGCTTTAGCCAGTTTCAGTGAAAGCCTCACACGACAATGCCGTGCTCACTGAATTTAGGAAAGAAGAGCAATTTTTTGAGTTTACGCCCCTAACAATTTGGTGAATCAAAGTTACTGAGCCTTAATAGACATTTAGTTTTTTGAGGGTGGAAGAATTACCAAACTAGTATCTCCGGGACGATCCCGAGGAATGAATTCCTTTATTAAGGGTCCAAATGACCACAATGCTTTATTTAACAACTAATTTACACCTTAAAAGACGAAATAGCTCTATGCTATGATGGAACCAATTTGAAAATGCTGACATGCTTTAAATCGACGAATGGGACTTTTGCAGCAAGATAACTTTTTATGTTATCTTCAGCGACGTCAGTCGGCAGTCTTCACACAAATATTGCCTTTCTGCCGTTAAGCAGACGTCATCCGTACTGGGAACGATAGGATTCTTAGGAAGAAAATTTGGAGTTGTGAAAGAAAATAGAGGGAGTGACAACACTTGCTTGTGCAGCTTTTGCCCAGCATGGTGAGCAGCGAACAAACCAGAACAGCTAGGGGGAGAGTCCGATTTATTTTTATTAATATTCTTTGGAGATGTTGGCAGAGCAGCCTGAGTGGCATTATTGGGAGGAGGTACCCTTGTCACCTCAGCATAGCTGACACGAGGAGGGTCGTTTGTAGGCAAGGACGCAAAACTTAAAACTATTCTATTAAACTATAAGGCAGATCGACAAGTTTTATCGAAGAGGAATTGTAGCGAGTAACATGGATCGATGTATGAGATCTAGGTGAAGACGGAGGTGAAGTATCGCACGTTATACTACAAGTTGATTTTTTACAGCCTGGAGAAGAAGGTGAGTGACCTAGATAGCAATGCTTATCGAACATTATCTCTGGGTCTCTGAAGCTTCCTTTTTGAAAGCCCCATCATTTAGTGGTGGGTATAATAAATCAAATATAATCATACGCAGCAATAATTTATACAAAGACTATTATTAGTTTACTTAATTCCAAATAAATATAACCATCAAAATAGTTGGGCTTTTTTTAATTAAATGAGTAACCGCTTTTCCATAAACGTCTAAATCAAAGTTCTACTGCGGATAAGAGCTAAACATACAGACAAGTTTGATTTAATTGCATTGTTAAGTGTTATGGAAAGATTTTTAGAACAAATAAAAGGGGACAACCGGTACGATATCGAATTGCACACATTTATGTTACGAGAAACATATCACAACGCACATACGAAACGTTGAATAATTTCATATCCAGGTAAGAGGAAACCTTGTGTTTCACAATTTTCATCTACCGGGGTCTCACAAGGGTCAAAATTTGCGCAGACACTCGCCATGTACGGCTACGCCCAATCACGCCATTGCACTGGTAATGGTAATGGAATTTGTGGCGACTATTTCTATTGCTGAGATAGGGGATAAAACCCCGAATGGCTGCTTGCATCGATAATAAAAATAATTTGACGCTTATAACTTAAATTGA
>CCAG010022756.1:0-189222 GCA_001077435.1 Glossina morsitans morsitans
GACATGGCTTAGTAAATTCAGAATTTCACGCTGATCGAGAATACATATACTGTATGGAATCTCAGAAGCGTCCTTTTGGGTGTTACAGCCATTATGGAAAAAAACAAAATGACTATACCTCCTTCCTTCTATGGTGGGTATCAAAATGTATCATATAACAATAAATTTATGACTTTATAGGAATGAGGAGAAAAACAATGCGAGGCCAAATGAATGAAATTTCGATACGCTATACTAATGGATGGCCTTGGGTTTTTTTTTTCTCTTTTTGTAATGGTATTATACGATCATCAGCAGAATACACATGCCACCTGTTATTGTTGCATCTGCTATTATATCAGCGACAAACAGCTGTATGAGTGATAAGCAAAAAGCGCATTTGCTTCTATTTTTGAAAACAGAGTTTCTGTTTAACTCGAACATAAAGCGGCCTTTTATAAAAAGCCTTTTAAAAAAAAGGACACTACTCGCCGATGTCTAGTAGCAATGCGGCTTTTTTCATCGTTTTCATCGACGAATATACTCGTAGATGATTGAGAAAAATCCATATTAGACTGCGCACCTGTTACGAATTGACGAAAAGATACCTTTTAGCCTGGCTAGCTAGAAACTAACCTGCAAGTTTCTTGTAATAAGATTCTTCATCATATCAGAAACGCACACACATCCAAAGACGAACTCTCTTCGAATTGATATTTAGAGAAAAACATCCTATTGGTCAATTTTTTCGGTGATGTTCCTTATACGTTGTGTACCATTTTCTTTTTTTTCGGATTAAATGCTTTAAGGTAAGGTATTTTTTAATAAAGTTTTGTGCAAAAGGTAATTGTGCGATAAAACGTACGTCTACACGTACGTAAATATAAACTTATCACACATATAGATACATAGACTTAATAGCAATTTGTTAGTTTGCACATATTTAAACGTAATGTTAAAGAGAATGTAGGACAGAAAAGTTTCACTTTTGATAGTGATGTGGAGCATCCCGTGAAAAAGCTATGTGGATGCACTTAGTTGTTTTGTTGTTGAATCCTTACCTTATGTTCTGGTTATTTTTTTTTTTTTTGTGCTTACATATGCACAAGTCGGACTAAAAACAAAAATTGTCATTACAGGGTTAAAAACCAACGAATTTCGCAGCAAAGATTTATACGCCCTTAGGGTAAATTTTATGGTATACTATTAACGTTACTTCCATGTTTCAAAAGGAAAACTGTAATTCCAAATATAATATTAAGCGGAAGATGTTAAGCTAAAAATAAAATCTGTAACAGTCTTTATTCATTGCGCTCGTAATATCTGAAAATCCTTCTTATTCGCCGCAAAACATAGCTACTTTATTTCTTCCCCCTTACATTTCCTACATAATAATGAATTCATTGTTAATCTGCAAATAAATGAAATTTTTCATTTCCCCAATTATTCTAACGTAACATTTGCTTAAAGAAATACTGCTGAGAGAAATATTGTAAAGCTGGGTTCTCTCGTTCTTTCCGCTGAGCCAAACTCTATTCACAAGCAATCATATTTTGTATTATATTCTATAAAAATTATTTTGACTCACTTGAGGTAATAAAGACGAAGCAAAAAAATTTGCTGCTTTTTAATGAAAGTTAATGAGCAAGCGTTACTTGTTTCACCCAATTCCAATGAATGTCTGATTTGACTGTTGGCAATCTAGCAGGAAAACTCTTCATTTGGATAGGATTGCGGAGTTTAAATGAAGATGCAGTGCTACCTTTTGATGCAGATCTGAACATCGACAAGTTTCTATTTATTTTTAACCTTGGATAACTGGAAAATCCTTTTAATCATCTACACGACAGTAAGTGGACAGACATCACCTGCATACGATATGTCTGATATTAAGGCGATTTCAATCATTTCCTAAACTTCGGAATTTGCCAAAGTTATTCCAGCTGTTCCGAGTGAGTTTTGAGGGAATGAGGAGACCATGCCCCCTATGTTTGCATTGCAATTTTTCTGCTTTTACCAATTTTGACGTAAAACAAGCTGAGAACTAAGGCCAAGCATGAGATTTAATCTAGTTCGGAGATGTGTATACTTTATAAGGCCTTTAGTTCTAAGGGTGTGAAGATAAATTGAAATTTAACTGACAAAGACACCTAACAAGTACATTAGAGTTCTGATAACTAGGTAGAACATGCAACCCTTCACCGTCCAAATTAAGAAACGTAAAATATTTTTGTGATCAACTCACCGATGAAATTTTTGGTTTGGCCGTACCAGAGTCTCGAATTTAACCATTTTCCTGTAGTCGGTTTATGCTAACATACAAAATTTCAAAAATTTGGTAAAATTAGTTCTGGAAAACCGAATTTGAATTTGCTTAGCTTGTTTGAAAGGTATGTCCTTATCGATTAGTGTGAACTGTCCACTAAAATGTTTTACGTTTCCTAATTTGGACGGAATAGGTTTCAAAGTTCTACCATATATTAAGCTTAACTACTTAAAAGACTTCTGTTAGGGCATTTGCAGAACTCTCTTAAGATAGTTGGTAGGTGCCTTTGTTAGTTAAACCCAAATTTATCTTCACACGCATCTTAGTTCTCCTTTTCGGGTATTAAGAGGTATATGCAAAAACTCGTCTGCCTTTAATACGTAGTGGCATAATAGGAATTATGCGAAACAGTAGAAAAGTTTGCAGAACTACGATTATAGAGCTGCATACGAACTACACACACAAGGTTATAGCAATACAATTTTCTGAAATACAAAACAGTACTTTTTTCATTAATTACCTCAAAAACAGTACGAGATTCACAAACATACTTAACATTTTTGGATCAATTGAATGGAATTTGTAAGAAAAGATTGTTTCAGAAAAGAGGAAAGAATGCTTTTCATTAAGCAATTTACAGTCACGTAGAAGTAGTCTTGCAATGCCCGAGCAGAAGAAGTTTTTAATTATAGCGGCACATAGGTTTAAAAGAGTATCTACCTAGCAAAAGCGAAATTTGCGGTAAGCTGTAAATGGAAATTTTAAAACACTTTTAAAACCGAAAAGCTTTTTAAATGTTAAACGAAAATGCCCCGCATTAGGGCAAGTAAAAGATCTATTTTGCTTTCAGAGAAAACATTCAACGACCATTTCCTTAGGCCTACATATAAAAATTGCAAAGCATTTTATTGTTGTAAGCGTGACAATGGGCCTATCAGGTCTCTCGTCTAAGTCGTAGCAAATACCTCTACGAAGTTTCATATTAACTTTTGGTATATCCGCCTGAGTGGCCGAGTAGGCAAGAGTCTCGACTAGCAATTCAATGGTCGTGGGTTCAAATCTCAAGTGCGGTAAAGTTTTTAATAATAATAATAATAATAATAATAATAATAATAATAATATTAATAAAAAAATAAAAGTCGAAAGCCTTAGACGGTAGTGCTTTAAGACTTTAGTCTTAGAATTTATTCTCTGGTTAAATTTACATAATAATAATAATAATTATAATATTGTCTATTATTCAGAGAAGTCTTTCAACATAGTTTTATGACTTTTGCCTGAAACTGTGAAGGATCAAAATTAGAAATCATATATTAGAAGTCATACAATTATAGTTATTTCTTGGCTTCAAGGCCAATGTTTTATATCCATCACTTAAGAGATATATATACTTAGAACGATATTCTTCACAGTTAGCGACTGCAACCATTTTTGCGCATATTATATACAGTACGCTGTCTGTGGTATGACGTCTATGTTTTAATTTTTCTTTTTTCGAGAAAAGGCAACAAGAGACAACATGAGAAAAGAGTTTTTTTTTCGATGTTGGTACACATTTCTCTGAGCAACATAGTAACAAATTACGTAGATAAGAAGACCTACCGTTGGTTAAACATGGACCGGACCGGTGGTTAGACATAGAAAACCGGGCATGGTTAAATTGTTGCGGAATTTTTGACCGCTTCTAGTAAACCTTAGAGACTTTAAATTGTTGCGAAAGCTGTGTTATGTCCTCGGACAAGCCTCTGTTATTCCAAACACCAAATGGCGTTAATTTATTTTTGAAATACTAAAGAAGTTCGCTTTCATACGCAATTCTAAAGTAGGTCTTTTTCACTTCAGCATAAAAAAAATTATGAATATCATCCGTCGTTATTAAAATGAAAATCTCCACACATTCGGAAATATTTTCAATTTTATAGAGATAGAAAATTCTTATCTTTTATCGAAAATAATGCGTGTCACCTATGTGCACTGTTTATAGGTCATCTTATAGATTGTGATTTTTTCGAAGACATACTCCAACATTAACTGCAATAGAATCGAGATATTATCGCTATTCAAATCGGTATATATACAGCCCAGCAAAAAAAATAAAAAAATTTTCATAATCAAGCCGCTACGTAATCATTTGCCGCGCATTTGCTTTTGCACAACATATTTGTGTCATTTTAAATATTTTTTCAAAGCGATGCGCTTTTTAATTTATTGATAGAAAATTATTCCCATTTATTATATTTTATATTATTATTACTTGAGTGTATTCCATAATCCTTGTAGCGTGTTATCAGAGAGGTTGCTTACATTTTTTTATTAAAAATGGGCGATGCACCAAAGCATGGCGAAAGGATATTTGTGCTTATAAATGATGTAAATAGTTTTAGAAGACTAGAGAAAACGTCGACAATTGTTCGATGTATGGATGCATTAAGCACCGATGATGAACATGTGAAAAAAATTAAAGACTTTATACTTCGTAGACATAACAGCTATCGAAGGAGAAGTTTCATGCGAGAGGAGATTTCTTATAATGCTGCAGTCCGAGTATTCTAGTTATAGCTTCTTCCTATAGTTCTTTTCTAAATTCCTAAAGAGATAAAATAAACACGAGAATTTCCTAAACTGAAGACTACATCAACAATCCGGCATTAAAAACAAATGGAAATAGAATTTTAAAATCAATAATTTTTCTTATTTTAGAACTTTTATCTTAGATTACCAATCCTTCGTTTTCATATTCATCAAAGGGATTGCAATTATTCTATCATTCTACTTACTAGAGATTCTATAAACTGATTATACTTTCGGTCATCTGGAGACCTTCTAAACCATTATACTCGTCACTGAAGGTTGGAGGTATACTCAACTTGTTTTTTTTCCATAATGTATGTAACACCTAAAAGGAACCTTCCGAGTCGCTATAAAGAGAATATTCTTGATCAGTGTGAAATTCGGAATTGACTAAGCCATGTCTGTTCGTCTGTGCGTCCGTGTGATGTGTATCGTTGACATTCGCCTGATTGCGAAAATGAAGATATCGTCTTCAAATCTGGTAACAGCATCGGAAGTTTGTACATGCGTTGTGTTGGTTTTGAAAATAGGTGAAACTGGTCAAAGCAGAAGCGCGCAGTGGAGCATAAAGTGAATACAACTCCGTTTTCCTTAACAAAAATTTGTGGATTCTTGCTCGTTACTCGGAAATTATAAAAATTAGAAGGTAAGGTACACGGGATTAAATTTTTTTCACTTTTTTAAGGTTTTATGCTTTTTATCATAACGAAAAACAAGACAAAAACAAGTAAAATTACTTTCTACATTTCTCAGATGAAGATATATTATCCGCTTTAAAATGGGTCAAATTAATACGATAGCCACAGCGAGCTGATGGCTTCATTTTTTCTTAAATAATTATAACAATGGGTATCACATAAAACCACTTGGAAAGTAGAACACAAAAAGCATAGCGGTGGGTATGCGATATTTGCCCCCGGCTGAATATAACCTTCTTACTTCTTTTATTAGTATCGTTCCGTTGACCCATATTTCGGTTTGTTTGTTGCTAAAATACTCGAAACCTCTCAAATCTAAGTGAAAATCCAACTTTTACTATTTCCATTTAATATCGTATCACAGCGAAAAGCATGAAATTATCAAGGGATTGAAAGAATTTTCACGAAAGATCGCTATTTATATACTTGTTTTAATAAATTGGAAATTCTAACAAACATTTACCCGGAATTCTACAGATAATGAGTTTATTATGAATTTAACTCCGCCGTTTTCTAAGCGAGAATCTATGATATACTGTAGAGTGCTTAATAAAACTGTGACTTTTTTATTTGCAAGTAATGTCTTTAATCTTTACTCAAGTTTGTAGGTTAAAGGGTATCTAAAGCGTACAAAATGTTAATTTCTTGGAACTTTAAGCCGGTTCAGATCTATGCCAAAAAAACCTCATTTCCGGGAAACTTTACCTTTTTTGCTTAATTCGAAGTACACGATTAAATCCAGCATTACGATATCCAAAGTCCAAATAACCTTGATGCAAGATAGGCGAACTACTACCATCGACGACAAAGCTCATTATTGATGGCGGTTCCATTTGGGTGGGGCCAACTGGATGTGGCGTATAGCGGTTTTTTCTAACCAAGTGAAGCATGATATGTCAAAAGTCGTGATGTCGTCAGTTTTCAGCACAAAGAAATTTGGCCCCATGTAGCAAAACTCGCTTTGCAGCTCTAGCTTGGAGTGTCCTGTCTTCCCCGCGGTTATCAGCAGACGTTATTCCTTCTATCTAGCGCGGTCTAATGCAAATTCCGAGTGGCTTTATGAAGACTTTTTCGATTAGATGATAAAAACGATCTAGACTCCCTCTTTTATAATATTTCCAACCTTTATTCTTTGCGTAAACCTGGTTGAAGTTCTAAGGCACGTTTTAGTTGCCAAAATTTTTCACAAATATGACTACAATGACTATTGCTCAGACATCGTCTCAGAATCCAACTTTAATCCAAAAAAAAAATATATATATATATAAACTTAATTTGGAAGACCTTATAAGGACATTGTAACTTAGATCAAGATAATTTACTGTAAAAGTTCTCTAGATCTTTCTTAATGTTGTCCATTTGCAACCGGCTGCATTTTGCAGCCCCTAATAGATATTTGCAATAACTCTCGGAAATCTAACATTTCTTAGACATAATCTATTATTCGAAGCTATTCGATGCTGCTTAAGCTAAGATGAGCTAAAAAAGAAGCATACAAGGACGGACGTATTCAAATCGATTACAAATTTCATTTCGGTCAGCGGCATATATACTTTATAAGGTGTCGACAATGTGTTTGTAGGCGTCGTATATTTTCTGATCTTCGTTTATAAATGTGAAAAAAACTTAAGATACTCTTATGCATTTGTATTCAACCGTAACGCTTAAGCCTACGGATAATAATATAAAATTAAAGTGTAAAGAGATTAAAAATATCTATCGTTATAAAACGAACCATCATAGTTCGTACTTACCTGATTCAATTCGATGGATATCCTTGGCGCTGGCATTAGTAATCCAATTATGATTCTCGTTATAACAGTTTTATTTTTAATTATCTGAATTTTGGATCAAAATTGAAAATTCTCACTGATGTCGCATCAGCCAACATAATTGAATTTCCACTTAAAGGTATTCAAACACATGCCGAGTATAGTAGTGTGAGCGGATTATCTTATTTTTTATTTATCTTTTATTTTCCCGTTTTCACAGTTTTAATAAATTATTGATTTTATTATGCACTGTGCCCATAGGGGTACGTGTGAACGACATACATATGCAGTTATATGTATATGTGTGTTTGCATTCATTCACATTTACATAGGCTTGCATGCATCAGCAGGGTTAAGTATAAAACTTTTAACCCACTTTTCAAATTTATTTTTATATAAAAAAATTTCTTTTTTGTTTCGCCTTAATTTTTATAAGTTACTCTGAAAATACCGCTTAATTCGGTATAACCTTTAAAAGCGTTTTTCTCCACGCACTACACAGCAATTAAAGCTTAAACGTATTTTAAAAAATAACTTGCATTACACTGTTTGTTCACATAATGCAGGCATTATTTGAGAGAGTGTGTATGTAGAGCGTTATATACTTTATTATATACCGTAAATATGAACCGAAAGCGAGTTCATTCTTTTTCCCTTTTTCAAGCAAGTGAAAGTAATTTATTGCGTTTGGTTAATATATCGCGTCTGTTATATGGTTGACGTATGTTTGATATATTCAATCGATTTGTTTGTGTTCGTAACGCAATGTTTCAGTAAACTTTTCAGTAAACATGTTAGTGTGTATGGCAAGTGAACTCATCATAATCATAAAACACACACAAAGATTCCGTAAACAAACGATATGTCCTTTCAACACAACTGAACTAAACATACTGCGAAAAGGGATGAAAATTACTGATGACTATGCATGGAAATGGGGATGCATGAGAAGTGAATGTATGACTATTTTCCCAAAAGCTTTTTTCAAAATTATGGAATTTTCTCTCTCTTTATTTACGTATAAGCATTGGCTTTTTCTCTTAACGGCATTGTGTTCGATTCATTCATTCAGTTACATTGCGGAGGCCTTTTCTAGTAACATCATCATGGACTTATTAGCACATAGTAGTCGCAGCGAGTTGATTTGCTCTCTATTTCGTATCAATAAGAAGCGCTATCGATATAACTTATTGTCCGTTTACATACTTACATATGTACATATGAACATTCTATTGTCATTGCCCAGTAAAGCAATTACCAGAGCTATGTACAACGATAAGTTTTAAAACGAAGCTGTATTTTAGTGTATAACAATGAACAGAAAACTAAAACGAAAACGAAAAAAAAAAATACCAGCAGAAAAGCTGTACTCACCTTGAAGTGAATCTTGGTTACCCACTACTTCAAGCAGTTTTTCATTAATTATTGATCAAATCTAGCCAGTTTTATATCTATTTTTAAACGGTTTTCATAAATCCGGGCGGAATCTTAAATATCCGTCGACTATTTATTACTAATTAAAAAAAAAAACAAGCACAGATACTGTTATTATAAATAAATTTAACGGCGCATCACACTGAATGTGCCACCCATCATGGATGACCAATTACATTTATCAAATATTTGTTGAACCTTTATAACGCAAATGGAAGAATATAAAATTTTAAATTTCCTTGATCTTGATAAGTAGGATTAACCACATCTGGCCGTCCGTCGGTGCATTGAAAAGACAGTGAACCTGGCTTGGAAGAGCAGAGTTGGTCTTCGAGTTTCCCTCTTACATGGAAGTTCCTATAAATTTAGAACGTATCCAGATTGTTTATTGGCCCTGCTGGCAATTAGTTACAGTTTCAAAATTTTGTTGGGAGAATTTTATCTGGTCTTGCAGTAGAGGTTTATCTTGAAGAAAATTATTGTCGTCTTAAGGTACAACATGACTAATAATTTTTGGGGAAAAATTTTCTTATAAATACTTTGAACATTTTCAAATTTGTAGGAAAAATTTATTATTCGCAAAATATTTTTTCTTTGAAAACTTCGCGCTACAATGCTTCTCAAACGAATATCTGCTTAGAAGCGGAAGAGGTTATGAGCGTGATAGTGATTTCAAAGCTTCTAATGGTTCTTCACTGGTTGTTATTTATATATATTTTAATTTCGTGGTGTTGGTATTATTATTATAGTGCCAGTGCTTTAAGACTTTAATCTTAAAATTTATCTCTCTGGCTAAACCACTAATAATCACAACGATATTATGAAATTAAAAGTTTGGGACAAAGACTTCAGAGTTGATTATGAATTCGGCTATAGCATTTTATATTTCCTTGGCATTTTTTTCCCATCATTTCGACATATCTAAAGCGTTAATCGATTCTGTCTTTACCGGAGGCATTAGAAGAGGCAAGCTCGATGAAAAATTCCCGAAGAAAGAATATAAAAAAGAATATTTGAACAAGAAACGACTTCTGTGTAGGGTTGTAACGCCAGGCTTATGAAAAAAAAAAATATATATATATATATATATATACACTAGTGGACAGAAAAATAGATGGGAGTTATATTTTTCAGCCCTACGCCGTAGATATTGTAAAGGATAGGTTCCACAAAGCTCACACACCGTTTTCCATGTGGCAAAACTGTTCAAAATTACATCCCAGCATACCGCTTGAGATTGTTTTTGCAGTAAAAACTTGAGGGTGTCTGGCGAAAAGAAAAATAGGCCCATGTTGGTTTTCGCCAATTTTTCTCTTTTTACATATTACATCTACTATTTATTTATAAAGTAGGAACATTTCCTCATGTAAAAATGGTTTTAAAGTTATGTCAAGTGTAAACAAGAGCTAACAAGGCGTGCCGTTTGAAAATATCAGATATTCCTGGATATACAGTAAAATAGTTGTATATACAAAAAGTTACAAATGACGCAAGATATTGTGCCCAAAAGTAATCCGGTCTACAGAAATCAATCCAAACAGTCAAGGGCTAGTATAACCACTATCGTTTTTAAGGGCAGCTTCGATTTTTATGTACATAGATGAAATTAGTTATCGCAGATCTCTACTGACACATTATACCATACTTTTTGAACATTTTTCTAGAGTTGTTTTTTATTGCTACAGGTGATATGACGCTTTAATCCTCTCCAAATATTTTCAGTAGGATTGAGGTTGGGAGAGCGACTTGGCCAGTCAATAACATCCAAGTTATTCTCCCGGAACAACGCTTCCACCAAGTTCGATGACTGTTTCAGATCATTATCCTACTGAAATTCCACAGCTGTGGCTTATTTTCTTTGGCTTGCGGTAACGTTACAGGGTCTAACAAATTCTTATAAACAAATTTATCCATAGTGTTGTCTGAGATGTAGCGGATCGAGACCTTCTCAAGAAAGCCAGTTCCATATCATAAGATTTCTTCCGCCATGCTTCACTGTTCTTTTAGCACATCTAATGTGGATTTTTTTTACTTCTGACCGAAGTACACTTCTTCTCGCATAATTTGCAAACAAATTTATTTTTGTTTCGTTGTTCAAAAATATATTTCTCTACTTTTCCTCGCCTTGTGGTTTGCATCAGGTTTTAGGGACTTAAGCACATTTTCCTCCCACTCAGCATACACATTCCTATTGCTCAAAAACGTTCTAGTCAAAAAATGATGAGATGTAAATTGAGTTTCATCGAAACCGCAGCACAGTCTCTGTGAACGGTAGCTGGTGCTTGGGCACGGAATATGGAAGCGCCGTACTTTTCGATCACTGCGCTTTTCGTACACTATAGTTAACATAGTCGATTCTCAATTCTTTAGTGACCGTTATTAGTCAATTCCGAAATGACTCGACTTAGGTAAGTTCGATCGAGTGCAAATCAAGTTATGGCAAGCAAGCACAAATCATGTTCTTTCTTGCCAGATTTCTACAAATGATTGGAAGAATGAAATAACCACCGATTTTGAGAGAAACTCAAGTCCTTGCCGAAAGCATGATTTCTGATAGTTGGATTTTGGTAATATTTGGACGAAATATCATCCGATTTCTCTGTAACGCGTCGCCCACAACAAAAAACGCCTCAAATTACACTTACTAGATCTAGAACGTCTTTGATTATTGCCTTTAAAAGGCATATGTATTTGTTTCATCGAACTTCTCAGAACATTATCAGCATATATTGTGACATAAGAAGTAAGAGCTGTTGAAAAACATGGGAGGAAACACCCAAAAAATTTAAACAACATAAAAATGCTTGAGAAAACGATTAAGTCTTTAACTCTTTAAAAAACAAAATCTTTAAATCATCATTGTTTAAAAACTAAGATGTTTTGATTTACTTCAAGAATATGTAAGAAACGTTATTTATTTATTGATATTTTTCATTTCTTTCTCTTCCCCTTTAACTTGTTAATTAGCAAAGGCCTTTATTTATCAATCAAATAGTTATCTAAACTAAATCCTTTGTGGTATTGCTCGTAATGTCTATTTGCAAATTCACTTTCATCAATTGACTTAGACAAATGACGCAACGCGAGAGAAAATATAGGATAGTATCTGTCTTTAAACTTTGAAGTAATTCAAGACTTGATTGCAGACTGATTACGTGAGAATTAAAGAAACAAACCACAAGTAAAAAAGAATACTAGACGCAAAGCTATAATGTTTTATAAAACGCTTTCCATATCATCTCATACGAGTGCGAGTCGACGTGAAGTTGTTTATAAGCACATCGAAGTGAAGTAATGTCACAGAAAGTAACTCATTCTTTCTCGTGATCGGTAAACAAAGCAGTTAGCTTTCTAAAGTGCAGAACTCTCCAAAGAGCTGTTCGTCTAGGTAAAAGAGTTACGGTTACGGGTTTCCACGTAAACGAAGCTAAAAAAAAGTAACATATGGATGATGAAGACGACACCGCTTGTATTCATAAACAGTTTTTCTCATCAAACTTACACCTGATTTGAAAAATTGTAGCTTTGATTCATCATTCTCCTTACTGGAACTTGAATTTTAAAGGAATTTTTGGCTTTTTACGTTTTCCCCTCGTCTGGATTGACTTTCCGCTTTTGAATATATAAACATATTGAAATCTCCTTTACCCTCAATTTATAAGCTGCCTTTTTAAATAACCCAATTCTATTCTCCACAGGCATTAACGTGGACCAGCGTAAAATTTTTCAATTACATGTCATCATCTGGAACCTTCTTGCATATTGAGTCAAGCAAGTGGATAAATGAACAAGACATGATTTGTGTTCCCGTTTACGTTATCTTTTAATTTTTATTGATTTACAATGCTATTCGTTTGCTTTAAAAGTAAATTATTGTCTTATAGACTAGAATGCGTATGTGCGTATGTATTACAGAATGCAAAAGCGTGAGAGAATAAAAAATGCATATCCATCGTTGCCTGGGTAATGCATTGATAAATATTCCGTATCGTTTGGTGATAATAAAACGGGGTAAGATACTCTACACCATCCCGTAGTTATTCATCTAACGACTGTTCAAAATAAGGCGTCATATGGGAAGTGATCAAAAAACTGGTCCGAATCGAACCATTTTCAATAGCATTCGTAGTTGGACTAAAGCATGCCGAAGTACCAAATTTTATCCAAATATCTCGAAAATTCCGACCTGCATATTGAATAGAAGTATGCGTGGGCAGACCGAGGGACAGATTGACATACAAGTTTAGATCGATTCGATATAATAAGAGGTGGATCTATCTCTCCGTAAAATACTAATATACCGTATTACCACAATTCGTGTAGGGTGTAACAAGTAAGAACATTATAGTCGGGTAAGGCGTACCATTAGCTACGCTACACTACTTCACCTAACGCAGTTATTTATTCGTTTTGATAATAAGACGCTAAAAAGTCCACATTATTTTCATGCAAAGGCATACTTTACATGAAAGCGCGCTTATTGGAGGTTGCCCAAATGATCGCATGACGTGATCCAAATCTAGCAAACTTAGTTTACTTCCCAAAAATTTTATTTTTCAATTTGCGTTAAAAAAAACTAGATGTTAGACTTTCTCTACATATGAAGGCTTCTTTTTCATGACAACCCCTGAAAAAAGACATATGTGAACCAAATTCCGTACCATAATTTTTGTGCTAAATTACTGCCATGTCGCCATCAAAAATTAAAAATTAAAACTTTTTGTGAAGGGCTTAGAATTCATGAGAGATCTTATATGAAGCGGTACACTAACCAAAGTACCACCGTTATTGAAAGCGGTTCGGATCAGTTCCCTCTTTCGATCACTCCACCACCAAATATTCATTATGTAAAAGTGCAAACTTACTCTCTGTGGTTGCAAAAAGGATACACATACATGAGCTACTTTCTTGGTGTTATCATAAAAGTATGGCTGGTGACTTTGGAAAACCCCAACATAAGTCTTAAGACTGCTTGTGGTCTGATACAGACAGAATCAAGTGGTTGCTGAAACCTTTTTGCCTTTTCGGTCCTACCTGGTCACTATTGCCTGTGCTGCTTTAGCAACTTTTGACTTCAACTAACTCGTAATAACTGAGCTGGTTTTTCTTTTACCTTTTCTGCGAGCACGGATTTCAAAAACTGCCTGACTGGTTACATTGTCAACACCCCAGCACTGATAGCAGGAAACTTATCTCGACAAATAGTGTCAAAATTGGTTCCAAGTGTAATTCTATCCCCAAGACAATGATTTTCAATTATTGTATTCTTCATGTTGATTACTTTATAGCTATCCTTCAACAGTGTTTCACATATGGCAGATTTCGCCGCATTGCCTAAACTCCGATCTGTCCGTCTAGAACGTGCTCTATGATTAAATGAATTACCTGTGGCTCATCCACACAAAACAGCTGTAGCAACGATTGTCCGAAGCGTAAGCAGGAGTAGCGAACCAACAAGATTAGGACTAATGAGAATTTATCTTACAAGGAGTACAAAGAAAAATACGTGAACTGCTTCGAATGGTTCAGTAATTTGGAGTGTGAGGGGAATTTTCATCGCGTTGATAACTCTTCCACTTCACCAAATTTAAGGAATGCACTGGTTGGTGCCAACGAAGTCCGCACAAAGAAAAATTTTACTCAGGTTGTGAGAAGAAAATTGCAACTTCCTAGTCGTAATAATGTACAGTCTCCTAAAGGAACAAAAAACTATTTTAACAAGCACAAGACTTGAGCGTTTGAAAAATTGCTCAATGACATCTTAAAACCTCTTGCTACTATTGACAAATCAGATACATGTACAAATTTGGTGGAAAAAATGTCGAAGTTCACATCTTCTTTTGAATTGCTCCTACAGACCGGGTCCTCGTCGATGGCATTTCTTTTAAATCACTACATATGGTCTTGCTACAATGCAACATTCAGAGCTTCAGGCGTAATGCAAATACTTTGGACTTTTATCCAAATTCTAAGGATGTTGGCTTCTGCATACTCAGTGAAATTTTTCAGTTAGATGATAAAGTCTCTAATGTTGTTCTGCAGCAGGGAAAAGACCTTTAATATCCTTAAGTTTACTTCCTTCAGTTGCTTTAATAAATGTTCTCCAACAATTTTACACGCTGTTGGTGGTTCGAGTATCGGCAGCTCGTTGGATATGACCTTCTAAAATTCCTCTCAGTTAATTTCTCACTGGAAAATTGTGAAGAAAGTGTACCTAGGCAACTGTCGGCCCCT
Organism: Glossina morsitans morsitans; assembly: GCA_001077435.1. Taxonomy (NCBI): domain Eukaryota; kingdom Metazoa; phylum Arthropoda; class Insecta; order Diptera; family Glossinidae; genus Glossina; species Glossina morsitans. The sequence goes on from CCAG010022756.1 coordinate 14,955, forward strand.
TCCAATTATGTTTTAAACCGACGATAATTCAGCCCAAAAAATTAACGGTTTCACACCTCGTAAGTTGTTGCTCCACTAGCTAATGTGAACTTAACTTCTGATATCTCCTCAATTCAAAATAAATTTCAGGAAGAAATTGAAAATACTAAAACCAATTTCAGATAAGCAAATTTGTTTCCCCGAACCCATGGTGCACTGCTGCGTTTGGTGCTATTTTTCGCAGATTGCAATCTTCCAAACAAAAATTTGCATCATATGCTAATTTAATCAAGTTTATCGCTCAAAGTATTCCAAAAAGAAATAAAAGCAAAAAGGAAGCGCACGGCTCTTTCAATTTTGGTCCTTCTTAAATGGCCATCCATCGTCAGACTAAGAGAAATTTTAATTGTCGCATGTGCAACTAAGCCAACAATAGGCTACACCTTGATATGCTTGAATATAATTCGTCGACTGTCTGTGAGTTTATCTAATGTGGGTACGTCGCCTTTTCTATTTATGTAACATAACACGATCAAAGTTATCTCTCAACCAAGTCTGCATGGTTTGTTGAAAGCCATAAAGAAGTTTTGGATTAAAAATATCATTTCAAATGAACTGCGTCGTATGAAAATTATGTTGGGAAGAGCCTCGATGTATTGGTTAATTACTTCAATCAGTTCTTATGAAGATCATAAATTCCATGGCAAAAGGAAAGACCCATTTTTTTTTCTCAACTCACAAAATCTCATACTTGACTGTTCTTTTGCATATCAAAAATACAAATCCCCCAAAAGCAAAGCCTACGACTGTGTTGATCTCAGTAAATTAAGTAAGATCCTCGGTGACTTTGACATACCACGTCATTTGAGTCTCTGCATTCTAAACTTCCTGTCTTTTCGTATCCTAATTATAGGTTCTGACACGGTTGAGGTTCAGGGAGCTTCCACAAGGCAGCTGTCTTAGTTCTCTTCTTTTCAATCCCTGTACGGCCAAGTTTTTTCAATATGCTGTCCAATCTTTCAATGTTGAAAATGTTGCCACTAAAGCTAGTCTCTTTTTTGATGCCTGTAATGACCTTAATCTCTGTTTCGACCCAATTAAAACGAATACAATATATTTTGCAAGAAGTTCCAGGAAGTCGATTAATATTTCGATCGATGGTATATCGGTTAGCCAAAAGACTTCCATTAAAAAAGTATATTCCGCAGTTGAGTCTTCGGGCTGCATGTCGAGAAAGACTTCGTCTATCCCAAAACAACGATAACACAATTTATGCTACCGACGGCTCGATTGGCCAAAAAGGATCACTTTTAGCGGTGCTTAAATACCCTTTGCAACTAGATAGAAAATTCAAAATTCTGGAAGAGCTTTCTTCAACCTTTATTGAACTTCTGGCCATCAGGCAGATTGTTCAGCTTGCCATATCGAGCGATATGAAAAACTTTGTGGTTTTTTCTGACTAATAAAAAAAAAGATCCTCTCAACATGTACGTGTTTCAAATCCACAATATGTTAACTACCCCTGATAATAATGCATTTCACCTCCTCTGCATTCCATATCATTGCGGCTTTCGTTTAAATGAAAATGATTATTTCTACGCTCGCGAAGCGCGACTAGAGAGAGAAACTCTCTCTATCAAATATCCTCCAAAGACGCCTTCCGTCTTATTCGAAATTACATAATGCAAGACTGGAACGACATGTATCGGGATATAGCTAAATCTAATGAAGATCGGCTTTTCTACGAAGTTTACTTTACCATGACCTTTAAACCTCTTTCTGATGCCAAGTTTACCACATGGGAGATTAAGGTGGTCAGTAGACTCATGCGCAGTCACACATGTGACCAAGTTTATCTAAAGATTTTTGGACGGGTGTCATCTGATATATGTAAAGTTCGTGGCTTATTGCAGTAAGCCAATGCTCCAACAAAACGCAAAAGCAAAAACTTCAACAGAATTATATTGCATGATATTTCTAGCAAGCTGAAATTGATCTTGTGATGAAATATTTCGTCGCAGCCAAATATCGTCCAAGTCGAAATGATTTAATTTTAAGTACCAAATCATCATAGAATAATCGTGTGTGAAAAATTTAGCTTTCGTTGTTGTATTTAATTATTTGACAAAAGCAAACGCAACCCTGCCTGCACAACCTAGCCTTTTGTATCTGGTGTTTTGTAATTTCTCTGCTATTCTTGCGGATGTTTTTTTACCCCACGCCACTTGTATAAGAATGTTAAATTTGTGTATTGTTTTAAGAGGGTCGATCACAGCATACCCCAGGGCGGTTTATTCGACCAGCCATGAGGGCAATATCTGCTGCACATATATGCAAGGCCGTGGCTAGGAAGATTTTTAAATAGAGGGAGGGGAAGAGGTAATAATATTTGTTTGTTCGACTTGAAAGATAGAAATATATCGTAGATAGGTTGTTTCAAAGACGGGCGCTTGGATTAAACAGCGACGAGTCGCAGAAGCGTGCTGAGGTTAATATGGCAAGTTCAGGACGAACGAGTGACAACGCTAGGAAAACTGAGTCATTCTGTTAAAAAAATTTGGTTGGTTAGTTGGTTGAATCATTTTATCTACAAAATTTTATAACGCGTTTACTAATATTGTAATGGCAATATGCATATGGCGCTTTATGGCAGACATCTCGCTAACTCTCAAGTTAAAGTTGATTGTAAACATAGGAAAGCCATCCTATGTTTGAAGGCCTGCATGCAATATGTAATACTTGATACATATCTCCAGAATACATAAAACGGCGGTTAAGAGATCGTATGCTCTAAGTTCTTCAAGTCTATCCGCCAATATTTTTTAAAGAGTTTAATACATTCCTGCTTGTTTTTTTAAGTACGTGCTATTCTTTTAAGTGAAAGGAGCATAACATCAACGTCGTTATCGTCAGTATCATCGCTAGTGTTATTATTATGTTGTGCGAAATGTGCTCATCAATTAAGTTCAAATTAAGTTCTACTTTGTGGTTATTTTCACAAATTAAGTTCTACGTTGTGTTTCTTTCCACAAATTAAGTTCTACATTGTTTCTTTTTAAAAATTACGCAATTGCAGGATAAAATTGTCATAATAGGAATGCTTTTGTTTCATAATTCTCTTGTGTAAACGTTTGAAGAGTATGCGGATGACAAAATATAACGTTTTGTTATTTATGAAACAATTATTTTATTTTTAAATATTTGCATGCGTCTGTTATGTTTATATCCGCCTGCAACTATGCTATATTTGGCATTTTGACGTTATATCGTAATTATTTGATGGCGTAATAATTTCGAAGCATTCATCGAAAAAAAAATTATATTAATCATGAATTCTTGTAACTTCTGTGGAGAAATTTTTAATATAACGCAACTCTCTCAACAAATTTTTAAACATTGCAAGGGAATACAGGATTTGATTTTGTTGTTTATAAATTCGGTTGTTATTTAATGGAAAGTGCTAGTTCGACCGCATACTTCTTTGTTTTTATATAAAATAATTAACAATCCCTTCATTTTTTTGTTTTTTAAGTGTTTATATTAGGTGTGTGCAAAAATTTTGATCAACTACTTCTACAGTAAAATGTTAAAAATGATAAATAAATGGGGAATATGGGGAATGTTAATAGCGGTTGAATTCGATGCTTTTGAGTTTGCTCTGCATAAAATAACTGTTTTCGCCGACGCTAATCAAAGCAAATATGCACGCCAGATGCCGGTGTTAAAGCAAACCCTACCACGTCTACCTGTACTAATTTGGGTGTGGCCGACGTTAACAACCTGGCATGAATTGTATACATTGTGCGAATTGTTTACGAGAAAACATATTCATAAATTCGTATATTAATTAATAAATAAACAATGCTGAAAATTTAATTTAGTTGAATGTTCTTTTAAAATGTTAAGGTTAAAAAAGAAAAATAATGAAGCATTGCTTTAAATGGATCTTTAATTTCCTTACGTTAATAAAGTGCGTTAACCTCGTTTCCTTTTTTCTTAATTTCTAAATTAAATTCTTCATTATGCTTTTCCTACTTTTCAAGTTGGATCAATACAGCTTCAGTCCTTGTTTTGCGAATTAATTTTAACCTTATGTTTGATTTTCTGACGGAGTTTCTTTTCTCAAACATTAGTTAATTGCACATTTCTTCTTGTTCTGTTTTAAGTTTTGCGATTTTATCCTCTAAGCTTTTTATGCTTAACAGAGAAGTGAACTTGATTTTTAATGTTTAACAGAAAACTATTCAAAACTGTTCGTACCATGAACAAACATGTGATTAATTTCGTATTCGTTTTGTTCATGTTCATTCAAAGCGTTGCCATTTATTGAAAGCAACTATGTTCTCTCTCTATTCTCAGCAAATGATACTTTTTTTTTATAAACCTTCTAAAGCAAAAAGCCAGCTAACGGTTTTTCCGTCTATTAATCCGTTTACTTTAGTTGAATCGACAATGTGCTTGTTAAACGGGTGTCCAAATTCGGTGATGGAAATGATTGCACCATTTTCTTGAATAGTGAAGTCTTACGTTTATAAACTACGACTTAAATTTAGCGCTCTTAAGTCACACTAAACATTAATGGGATGATTACGCTGCGGCCACTTCTCGATTCGAATCCCTTCCCTTTTGTCTGTCTAGGTTCGATCAACAGTGATCATCAGCTAAGAATGGATCACGCCAAATTCTTCTTCTTTCAAATTCATTATTTTCGTTATTTATTTGAAGAAATTTGCTGGCGAAACCCACCATACACGTTCAGGGACTTACGGTGATGCTTTGATTAATATATATTGTACCAATTTTCCACAATAAATGCCTTTTTCAAGCGAAAATGTAATCAAAATTTTTGCAAATACCTAATATGGAAGTGTGCAATTTTGTAATTTACAAAATTTAATTCGAGAAAACGTCAATATTAACAAAAAAACTGAATTTTTTCAAAATGTTTCCATTTACAAAAACAAGTCTTTACGAACAAAATAATGGCGCGGTAGCTGTCGAAAAACAATTGATCTTTTTGTTCTTACTGTACTGCTGCAGGTCACATCGCCAGTTCTTTGCAATCATTTTAGATGTATGTGTAGGACTACACGACACCCGGAGAAAAATACTCTTTTTATGTCCAAGACTAAGAATTGTAATCGGTTTGCCGAAAGTAATTTAACTTAAATTATATACAATTTTAGATGTTTTCGGCTATTGTTTTCCACCTCCATCTTTTGGCAAGATAATAAAATTGTAAATATAATTTAGAAAGAGATACGCCGCATTTTTTTATATTTTATTGTTAGATATTGATACTGGTTAACCATACTATACATAACATCACAGTATACAGCGATCAGATAAAAAATATACACAGTTCTATATCAATTAATCTCATTAATTACATTATATATATATATATATATATATGTATATACATATATATACATACATATATACACATACATATATATACATTAATGTATTTCTATGAACTTATAAAGCACGGCCGGTACAATGCCCTCATATTTAATGCCATACTTTTGAATGGTACGAGCTGCTAAACATGATAAAGTTGTATACTTTAAAGGATTTACAATATCACGTAAATTTTTTAATCTAAGTAGAGACTCAAATGTTTCACCGACAGCATTTCTAGCGTCCTTTAAAAAAAAGAAAAAAAGAAGTAAAAAAGTTAAATTTATAACTGAAAAGGTAGTTGTGGTATAATGGTAACTTACAATATGTGCACCATTATCGAGCAATATTTCCACGAGATCTTTTGCACAAACGTGCATTGAAGCTGCTAAATGTAACGGTGTATTACCTAAATCATCTACCGAATTTGGATCGGCGCCGACTTGCAGTAGCGCCTTTGCTAGAGCTGGCGATGGAAACTGACAGGCAGGATATCGACCAACTAGTGTTCCCTCACGATAGCAAGCGTAATGTAGAGCTGTGCGACCTGCCCGCACTGATATTTTGAGACGATTCAATTTATAGAGAGCAATTAAAATTTCCCTTCGCAATTTCGGACAGAAATTTGGCTCTTCAATCAACCACGCCAATAAACAACCGATGTGAAGCGCACTGACCAATGCACGACTTAGGGCATTTGGATCCTGATTGCATTCATGTATCAATTGCTGCTGAGTCATAACAATTTTCTGTTGTCCACTTAACCAATTTTGTCCTTTAGAATGTGTAGAAATGGAGAAAAACGTATAAAGAATTCAATGTTAATAAAAAGTTGCTAAGCTAACCTCTTTCAACTTCCAAGACCGCCATATTGAAAATCATAAGCATATCGCTGGCTTCAATTTGTGGCACAACCCGTCCACGTGGAAGCGAACGTCCAGCCTCCATTAACATAAAACTAAAAAGTTCGGCAAAAGAAAGCAAAGAAGACTGCGTCATAGGACTCAATGGAGGTAAAATTTTCTGTTGCATTGTGAGAGCATACGTCCAGAGGCCAATGCAGCGATCAAAGCGACCTGCGTCCGCATAGTGAGCTCCTCTATGTAATGAAAAAATTTAAACATTTGATTGCTGCATCGTGGTGTTATTTTTAGCAAAATTAAAGGCTTACCTAAATCGTATGTAATAACTTGTATCAGGATGCGTTATACCAAGAATACGTTGGCGTATTACCAGTGCTTGCATGCGCATTTCATCAGGATCTAAACCCAATTCTTCTAGATCTTCTATTGTTGTTACTTCAGTTACATATTCATATGCTGGAATGGGCTCCATTACTACTTTGGGAATTTTCGGTTCCTGATTTCTATCTTCCATCGCTCGTCGCCACAGCGCCAAAGCGCTTACCATATCTATCTTTTTATCGACATACGTAGCACCCAACAATTCTAAGGCATCTATGCGACTTTTGCGGCATACACTTGGCAGCGATATTAAATGTTCAACTATAGGCAAATGACCAGTAACGCTAGCCGCCAGCAATGGGGTCATACCGTAGTAATCCGTTTTCATTGTGGCGCCGTGTTTTAACAGCAATTGTAATATTTCCAAAGAACCAGATTCTGCGCAATCATGCAAAGCTGTATTACCCTTAACACTGCAACGATTAACTTCCGCTTTCAACGAGAGTAAATACTGAGCTATCTTAAAATGACCCTTATAACAGGCTATCATCAAACAAGTGTGACCATGACGATTGGCTACCTCGAAATCGGCCCCATGTCTAATCAAATATTTAACTATTTCGAAATGCCCGTCAAAGCAAGCAGCTCGCAACGGTGTGGAATTCGTGCGTGTGGTACTATTCACGTTGGCACCATGTCGCACCAGCATTTTGACAATGCTTAAATGACCGGCTGCTGCAGCGCACCATAACGGTGGCGCGTCCTCTATGGGCTCGCCGTCAAAACTGACTGAGCCTACTTTTTCAACATCGGCGTTGCACTTCGTCAGCAGATAGTCCACAATTTCGAGGTGCCCATTCCGACAAGCCATCACTAACGGAGTCGCTCCGTTAATTTTCCACGATATAAGCGTAGAAACTTCTGAAGATGATCTACCGCTTAGAACGCTCTGTAAAGCAAAAAGATTATTGATTATTGAGCATATATTTATGTAATGTATGCTTCGGAAAATATACATAAAGAAGTGTTTTACGGATGCCTGCGTGTATGTTCCACCTACTGAAGTTTCGATTACGACTCAAAGCTTATTCTTCCAAAAAATTCTTCTTTTCCACAAACATTACGTTGAAAACTCCTAACATCAACCGTTTAAAAATCGCCGATATTGTTTCAAAAATATAAATGTAGTTACACTTCGATGGAAAAATGAATACTTTCCTACTGTCTTACTAAAGTGATACATTCGTCTCCTCGTTAATCTTTTTTATTTATTGATTTATTCAGCTACATATAAAAATTACCAGCCGATACAAAAATATCTTGGATCTAAAATATAACTAAGAATATGATAAGACGAATAAAGCAAGAGATTTTGCTGCAGATCGCAACAAACATGCTACGACTAAGTAAATGCATAACCATTCTAGATTTCTACTATACCAAGAACGATCCTTTATTTCTATTACACCAAGAATGAGCCCTAATTCATTTCATATTGCATATACACACAAACAATTTCTATTACACCAAGAATGATCCTTTATTTCTATTGCACCAAGAATGAGCCCCAATTCATATTGCATATACACACAAACAATTTCTATTACACATAATTATTCTCAAATTCACAGTCACTTTCACTTTGATGAAATTCGTTTAGCAAGCTTTCCATATTCGATATTCGAGCTTTTATATCTTTTAGATAAGTTTAAATTCTCAAGAATATATTCGAAATTGAGATTCCGATGTTGTGCAACAATATTAAATAGAGATAATTCAGTAAACATAAAAGAGAGGGAATGGGTGTATTTCCAGCAAGGGGAACCCGCAATAAAAAGTAATTTTATTCATTAAATCGTGCGAATAAATAAAAGTATCTTTATAGGTAAATCTGTTTAAAATTAAGGGAGTAGACTGGACGCTATCGTCATATTCGGTGACGGCAAGTATCACTAATTACGTGAAGTAGCCTCACTGTATATATATAGGAAATATGCTTTGTTGGAGAAGTCACTTGGAGGCGAAAGGCAATTTTAAGTGGGAAACGCTGCCGAATTTTTATTGCTGCAACAAAACAAAAACATTGCTTACGCAAAGGAATTATCGAAAATTTTAATTTTTCTTTGTTATCCGAAGCTTCATAATTTTCATTGTTGTTATGCCCGTCGACAAGGAGATTGAATGGATTTTTTTTTATTATTATTTATATGCAAGCATGTCTTCCTTCCTTTCCTTTCCTTGTAACGACCACGTTATTGCCAATATATTATATTTAATTTAACAAAATAAATATTTAGATTAACAACTGATAGCGGCTTCAGTCTTGTTTTGAGTTGAAAACAAGGGGCATTTTTTCTTTGTCTTTTTAATATTCTGAATCGTGTTTCACATAACGGCTGTAATTCTAGCTACGCATTCTTAGTTCGGGAATGAAAGACTCCAAAATGCAATATCACATGTATCTTGTATTTTCCAACCAATGGCCGAATGTTTTTGAGAATAGTTTCAAATGTTTCTGGACAGTAATTTTCGTTTTTCGCCTCAAGCTCTTCTTCTAAATTTAATTAAATTAAAATTTTTTGCAAATTCTGTTTAGCTAACTAAATTTGTTTATAATAACGCTTCCTGTGAAGCTTCAAGATTTTCATATATAGTGGTCGGAAAAATCGAATTACAAGTTCATCTAACAAACATAGTAAGCAAGAATATTATATCCGGTAGTGGCCGAATCTTTTATACCTATCACCGATATCCTAAGAAAAGCTAAGAAAATAATAAAAGAGCTAAATTTTCATATTTTATAATATTGGATGGGCGTGGCTATTTACTTTTTTGTATTTTCAAATTAAAAGTGGGAATTTATATGGTGTCTTGTAGTGTACTTTATGAATTACAAGCAAAAAACGCAGAAAACAAATATGTTCACAGTTTTTGTTGCATACACGTGTGGGCATGGTAGACGTATCCTTTGAACGGTTTGCGAAATTTTTAAACTCATTTGCGAACGGGAGAATATTTATCATAGATACTACACTGTTGAGCAGGCAAACGAGCGGACGTCCCCGAATGAATTCCGAAGCTGAAACTGTTTAAAAATATAAACCTTTTTCGTGAGTTTTAAAAGTTGTTTGTGGATCTTATAAACCTGTTAAAAAAAATTAAACTTTGATAAACTATAACATTATATAGGCGTGGGCAATTTTTCTTTACAGGTACTACAGCAACGCTCATAAAATATGTGTTTAAAGTTTTGTACTTTTGGTTGCTGTAGTTTATGAGTTATGACCAAAAAGCCAATTTTATATCGCTTCTGAAAAACGGACGTATTCGCAGCGTACTTGGTACTGTAGGCATGTTTTTTGACCAATTTGATCCATTTTCCATACCAATCCGTCTGCAGACACTTTCAATGTTTTTGCCAGCTTTGAAGACGATAGCTTACTTTTTGCGGCCAAGAGAATGTTTCCAAAGGACTGACGGACATGCTTAATTCGATTCACAATTTGATGCTGATCAGGAATGTATATATGCACCTTGTGGGGCTTCTGAAGTCTCCTTCTGGGCCTTACAAACGTTTCGACCTCATTCTTCGGTGATGGGTGAATCTATTCTGGGCGCTATTGTACTTGTATTTGTTTGAATGTTCTAGTATTTTGCACTTCAAATAGGTGTTATGTTAAACTAACAGCTTGCTAAAAGGCATAAGCGTACTGATCATTTACAAGTATGCTTTAGTACACTTACCTTTACCTAACCAACAGATCTAAATCGAATATAATTTTTTATATCAATCATATGGCGCGTGATAGATGTGCAGAATGCTTGCGATAAAAAGAAATGCGCATCGACTTTTTACATTGTTGAGCAATCATGATTCCTTTGACAATTGCCAGAAAAATTTATAATTTTTCCTAAGCAACCGCCTCATAATTGTAAGAACTATGTTGAACCTTAAAACGATTCGAAATATTTATGGCGTATATGTAAAATGCGAAATACGATCGATACAAGAAACGAGTGATTCTTCTTTTGAATCTTTAATTCAAATATAGCATATATCAATAGTTAATGGTGAAGACTAATAGATTCGTTTCAAGCCACACACAACTTTTGTTTATTTCTTTTTTCTAATGCAAATACACGGTAGTTATCTGAAATACCACTTTTTCTTTTGATATTTTTTACTTAGATCTCTTCTTTAACTGGCATTGACTTCCGAAAAAGCTCTCAAAATAGATTTTTAAGGCAAACCATACATAAAGAAAAATTCCTATTTCCGCATCTACAAAATGCTTTGTCTGTAATGTTGCCTCTGTTAGTCATGCTGTTGATATACTCTACACCAAGAATTGGGGTAATATGTTTATCACAATCTTCGCCTCTACATTTACAATACGGCAATGCTCGCTATTGTGAAGCGTTGTTAAGAATATGTAGCAGAGTGAATGGAAGTATGTACAGGAGAAACACAGAGAAAGAACCACCTCGAATAGTCATTTAACGAAAAGATGTGTTATTCCAAGGAAATTTGATATAATTGTTTATGAAAGAATAAGAAGTAAGTACCGATTTTAATATTCGCCTTTGGCTAAAAAAAGCAAATTTCTGACTTGTTTATTTAAAAACATTTAGCTCATATGCATATATATATATATATATATATATATGTATTATATATATATGTGCTCACATCTACCTACATTTGTATACATGTACAATGTATGCACGTTTAGTTAAAAGGTATAAACGCATAAGTGCAACAGAAAAACTCATAAACATTTTCAAATTCTGAATGATAACATGTTTGAAGAGATAACAAATTCTGCTTTCGTGCAGCCGAGACGGCCACTTTAGTTGTGAAAAAAAAAAATGTTTTGTATATATTTGCTTATGTGCGCAAACGTTTCGTTTGATTTAATGCAAAAATAATCAACGACGACAGCTAAATATTCGTATTAGCCAACTAGACCAAAGATGTGGAAGTAATATCACAAAGGTTTTTCATTTTTATAATACAGAGGTATACAAGATGAAACCCAGACTTAAATTGGTTGTACTTTAACAACACTTTAGACATTGAAACGCAAGAAAGTATCTAGTTTCTCTAGAAGCTAAACTGAACCCAGAATTTAAATCATTTATTAAATTACTAGCACTCATTTATGTCGGATTAAATTTTTAGTTTCCGAATAATACTTTAATGCGGTTAATTAAGTTTATCTTTATTTTGTTGTGCATACGAAATTCCCGGAAGTGTATTATGTATGTAACGAAGTCAACAGTAAGAAATCATTCCGGTTAAAATGAATGTCTTGTCGTTCTTAAAACCCAAAAATTTACAAAAACCGTCATCGTTGTTATAAAAACCTGGCTGCAGAACTGCGTACTGATAGCTAAATATATATGTGGTTTTTTTATTGATTAACACAAAAACTCGACTTAGTTTCGGTTTAGTTTGGTTTTAACAGCGACATACCTTCAGCCGGGGTAAGTTATTGTCTCGAGCTGCATTATAGGCATCGAGTATAAGGTCCATATCAGTGCCAATTTCGTTTTTTGTCATATAAGCAATTTTTCCTTTGTTCGCTGCTAATGAATGATGCTTTTTAGGGAAATTGCGTTCTTCTTATTTTCTTTCGAAAACGAGCCAACCAACCACCACCGCACAAAAGAATTATCGTTTTTCTGCAGTCTTTTTTTTTCTTAATTTTTTTTTTGTTTCTTTATTGCCTTTGCCTTTTGCTTTCTTATAAAATCAGGCAATTGCACAATTTTCCCAATATTTCGCTTTTTTATTGAAAAATTTTCGTTATGATTTGTTTCTATGTATTTTGTTGTTGTTAACACAATTAAGGAAACTTACGCATACAAGGAAAAAATGAAATATTTCTACTGATAGCTAATTATTATTTTGAAGTATATAAGTTTTTCCTTTTTAACACTTATGCTCAATACTCATAACACTCATCGACCACGAAAAAGAATATCTTCTTTCCGTCTGTACAATACAAGAAAATAATAGTCTCACTAAAAATTCTTTACAAATTACTATATTCAACGCTGACTTCTCAAGCAAACATGTCGAAACAGTGTTTCTCATGCTTTGCTATCATAGAATATCATGTTAGGAATTGCCAAGCGCAAGTTTTACCATACAATATGCTTAACTGTTCTCACTGACAATTCTCTTCTCTAACCATTTTCGTAACTACCGCAGTAGGTTTAGAACTTTTAACAAACGTGTACCACATTTTCAAATAATCAAACCGAAGCCCAAAAAGTAAATACATTATTAATCAATGTGGATGGCGGAATGGGTACATGCATGTGTGTCTGTCGATGAAAAAGATTTTCCATAACGCATGGAAATTATTATATTTAACTTATTTTCTAATGATACAAAATCAATTTTCCATATTATCACATCTTTCGCACAGTTTTTCTAAGACATTTTTCTTTCTGGAGAGAATTGAGCTTATTATATGGGCAAAGTTACAGGAAGTCTTGATTCGGTTTCTTTTGTAATCTTTTTGAAGTAATTAGGAAATGGGCAAGATAGGAAACGCACCAACAAAAGGACAATTAAGCCATCTAGTGATAAAAATGAACGAAAATGTGTTGTATAAAAATAATATTTCCCTAATATATTTTAGGACTCTAATCGCGTTTTTCTCGAAACACGATTTATCAAAAGCGCCCATAGAATAATTCCAACAATTTTCATCTTTTTCATTCGAATTTTCCTTTAGTAAAAGCTGAGGCCGCACAGATTAAGCCGTTGTTTTTCTTTTTTTCCACGCTACATTAAGAACCGCACAGCTCCTTAGACTAAAATTGTATCGCCAGAATGGCTGTGGTGCTGCCATATTTCATGTTTTTCACAGTTATGTGAAATACAAGCGTAATAACTTACCATTTATTTTTTACCTTTCTTTCCATTCCAAAGAAATTGTTAAAAAAAATAGTTTTTTAGGCTTCTGAAACTCTTAAAAGCATTAGACTCTATTTACGAGCAAGCCTAAATGCTCTACATATAAATGGATCGACTGAAATAATGATCGTCTCGGTGAAATGCATTTTTAGTGATGGATTACAAATGGCAAATAAAATAAACTTGGATGACGTACGTAAATATTTCGGTATAGTTCAGCCAAATCTCCAAGTGCTCATGTTCATATAACATATGTGGTTGAATTTTGGGCTGTCTTAAACGAAGTGAACGAGTGGTCTGCTTAATTTACTACATATTTAAATCAAGTCGCTTCCCAACTCAGTAATTTATTGATTTGCATTCACTTTTTTTTTCAAATACAACTCTGATTTGAAAAAGAATTGTTGTCGTAGCAGCACCGATGAAGTATGAAAATGTGAAAGTTTCATTTAAAGCGTTTTCGTATCTTACAAATTAAGTAATAAAAGGATGTCCGTAAAAATAAATGTCAATGGAAATTTCAAAAAATGTAGTCGCTCTCATGCAATACTAGAAGATCCTCAACGTGTAAGGAAAGAGGAAGAAAAAAATCGAAGAAAATTACGATTACTACAGGTTTGTTAAAAGTTTGTCGAAGATTTACAAGCTGCTGAATTCAGATTTAATTTCACAGGTGCGGGAAAAAGCCAAAAATGTGGCTCAAAAAGTTAGATATGAAGTTGCTGCAGAAAAAGAACGGCAGTTAAAAAATTTGGAAGAAGCTAAGGCGAAGGAATTGGATGTTTGGCGTAAAGACATGGTTAAGCAACATAGTCAAGCGTATTGCTCTGCCATTAATGAAATAGGACAAGCACATCGTGCAGCTAAAAAAGAAAATCAGAAGTCTGTTTGCGTGAACGCAAATAGAGCTCCAAGAAGAATTTATACTAATCAAAAGAAGTGTACTTGTTGCAAGGAGTCAAAATGTATCAGTACTCAAACAGATAAAGCCCAAAGCGAGGCAGAAAATGATGTATGTAAACGCAGGAAACCACTCAAATGTGTTTGCGAAGAAGCAGAAGAAGTGACAAAAGACAACGAATTTGCCGGTAAACGAAAACGCACCATTTCTTTTTCTTCATCCAGCAGCGATTCAGATAGTGAAATAGACCCAAAAGGGCAGTTTGAGTTGGAAATAACAGATAGCAGTTGCTCAGACACTAGCTCACTATCATCAACGGAGTGTGTAAGCTCGGCAAAGAAATCAGAAACAGAGAAAAAAGTCTCTCAAAAAATACCTTGTACAGTTCTTGATGTTGAAGTCGATAGCAATAATTCTATCGAAATTATTAGTCCTGGCGAGGGACAAGAAGGCCAGAAGGTTATTAAAATTCGTCCCAGCAGAAGTAGTAAGAAAGACAAGCAAACTGCGGACAAGAGAGTACAGGCTGAATCTGTTTCGCAGAATTCGTCAGAGCGTACAAGCATTATGAATAAGAAAGGCAAAAAAATAGTGGATAGAAAAGTAGAGTCTGAATCTGCTCCAGAGAATTCATCAGAGTGCATAAGCATATGTTTTAGTCCTTCCAAAAAACCAACATTGGTTTCCAAAAAACCAAATAGAAGAAAAGACGTTTCACACTTGTTTCCAATTTGTTAAAGAAACATCAAAGCACGACCACTATAATGACGCCAGAACTCTCGGAAAAAGAAAAGTCTTCTCCATCTAAGCAATCAACAACAACATATACGACGTCTCAATCTCATTCAGGTATTGAAGCACCGGCGCCATCTCAAAAAACTTCTTCGATATCATTCAAAAATGCCACAGTGCCACAATCTCGACAAACCTTCGTTGTATCAAACAACAGCAGCGCTAGTTCTGGACGGGTGCAATTTTACGATTATAACACTAAGCAGTCGAAGGGATATGTACAACCATCACGTGTAAGGGTAGAACGCCAACAAGATCGCTCACAGCCGACGGCAATGGAAGATGCCGCAAAAGAAAAACAATTGCAAAAAGACCGCGACGAAGCGCGAATTAAGCAAAAGTAAGTTCTTCGATTAATCCAAAAAGAGAAACTCAATTTTTGCATTCCTAGTAAGAAAATGGAAGAACGTGGACAAAAAGCACTTGATCGTGAACAAGTTCGGCAAGACTGCAATGAACTCACCGAAAAATTGGAAGCTCTCACAAAACAATATCCCCGCCAGTTGCCAACGCGCGTGAGTAGATAATTCAATCATGTTAGGCCTTTTAAAATCTTTCCAATATATAATTTAGGATAATACAGAACACTTTTTTGAGGATAAACGTGTACGTAATGAGGCGAAATTGAATGCTGCGGTAGAAGAATTGTTAAGTCGACCAACAATAATCACGTGTTCGGAAATCTACAAACCAGGCCCTAATGTATTAAAAACTTCCACCAAAAGTGCAAAATTACAAAATGAATTAAATTTAGGTTGCACACCATTACCAGCGGACGACGTATCAAGTGATAGCTGCTGTTCCATACTACTGAATTATGTTGAAGATCAAAGTAAACAATTGTGCAGCGATTTGCAAAAATCGGATCAAAATAAGGAAAAGGCCACACATCTTAAAAGTTTGTTGAAACGTTTGGATGAGTTTCGTAATTGCTTGCTGAGAGAATTGAAAGATGAAAGTCAAAAATCGAAGACATCTCGGAAAGACGACATGCGGCGTATAGTGGAGTCCGTTGCTGACTTGCTAAAAGAATGTTACAATATTCCTGGAGCAAAAACTAAAGAAAAGATGGAGAAGGAAAGTTTGAAGGAAGAGACGAAAAAGGTAGTCCTGACAGATCCAAACAAGGCTTTGGAAATCGTTATCACAGTGAAAGGAGATGAAGGTCGGCAAACAAGACATTCTGGTAAAATTAAGAAAAAACCTGCAAGGACTCCTGCAAGATTGACAGCTCTAGTAAAAAGTCCTCATAGTAAAAAAGCAATCCCGGTAAAGAAACAACGAACACCTTCCCAAAAGCAAGAATCGATACGTTTATATGATTCTAATTCGACTTCGTATCAAAGTTTACCACCGGAAATGGTTACAAAACTTGACGATTTAATGAAAGAGCAATTATTGGATAAAACCAGTCATCACAAAGACGACAAACCTAGTACTGAGAGAAAAACAATGAAAAGGCCCCCGCCACCGCCACTTAACCCTCTAACAGTACAGTACATACAACGTTTATTGGCAATGTCACATGGAGATATTCAGAAACTCGGAATAAGTTCATCGGAGATAGAAACACCAAGTTCGTCGATTATAAATACCCCAAACAATTTAACCAGTTCATCAGATATAGTTTCAAATGAACGCCTTGAATTTATACAGAACTTTATAGAGGATAATCGTAGTTTTATAAAAGAACTTGAGCAAACCTTAGATACGCATAACACTTTGCCAGGCGACGCAAGCATAAGACTTTTCAACGACATATGGCGTAAACGGCTTTTCTTTAAAGAGGGTCAAATGCCTACCAAAAATAAAGACGACAAGCAGCGCCATAACGACTGGGATGTTGAAGGTTCTAAAGAACCGCATGGTGAGAAGCAGCGCTATACAGATGCGAATATTAGAAAGAAACGTCCTCAGACGTTTGATGGTGAAACACGACGTAATATGGATATTGATTCTCAAAAGAAACGTCTTAACGTGGTAAATGGTCAAAAACAAACTCAAGAAATGGATAAGAGAAAGAGGGGAGCAGGGCAGTCTAAATCAAAAGTAATAAAGCAACGAGAAAGCAAAAAACCCGAAAAAGAACGACAGGAGGAGGATCAGGAACAAGAAACGGAGGAAGAAGAAGAAGAGGAAGGCGAAGAAAAAGGAGAGGAAGAAGATGAGGAGGAAGAAAAAGAAGAAGAGGGAGAGGCTTCTGTTGACACTTTATCTAGTGAAAGTTCAGACAAAAATTCACGTCATGGAAAAGTTGAAAAGCTTACACAAACCTCGTCAACATTAGAAAAAGCACAAAAAGTAGATAAAGCTGTAGAAACAAATATTGCGGAAGCACCTGCTATCGTAGAGGCTAGCCAAAGATTAACAGAGAATTGTGCGCTACGCATTGCTGAATTAACAGAACTCATCAATCGAGTAAGAGAAGAAAAGCAACGTCTTTTAGAAGTTACGTTAAGCTCGACTAGTGAAACCGGGCTTCAATCGACAGAATACTTAGAATTACCAGAATGCAGTGAATCAAATAAAAAAATTGATCCAATCGAAACGGGGGTAAATTCGAAGAAAGACAAAGCAAAACTAACTCCTTTAAGTAAAACTCATGCTATAGGCGATAGTCGAGATAGTGGAATATACGATTCACGGCCTGCTACTGCTCAAGGTGAACGCACCGACGTTGAACCTGACTCCCGCACATCTCCAGAACAGCCCAGCAAGCAACAACGTAAACAAAAACCGCCGCCCACTATCCAACGATTTAGTCCACAACTTACAGAAGCAGAGCCGATTCACGAGCTGTCGACCATTTTAGAAGTAGAAACTCCGGCAACATCACGTATAAATGCAGCTCAAAATGCGGGCGAAAGTGCAAATGCTCCTCAATCACCTCCACAAATAGCATTTCCAACCTTTGAACAATATGTAAAGCAAAATAATTTGGATTTAACACAACTAGACGCCGCGCAGAATGCCCAATTGCATATTGACTTTTGCCAATACATTGACAAATTGCAAAAACAACAAATAAAGTCACGTAAATATATTTTGAAGTATTCGTTAATTATTGTTACTTTAATACAAATTGTTTTATAATTTCAGCGCCAAAATATAAAGAATTTCCAACTGCTAAGGATTACATGCAACATTTTTTGGACAGTGACTCCCGAATATCCCAATGTGCCATATCAGAGACAAGTACCGAACCTGGGGAGCGAACTGGTTTAAAAACTGTTTCCCCTGTAAATTTTCCTAAATCACACGAATATACAATTTGCACAACATCCGAGTCAACAGAAACAAGGCGACAGTTAATGATATCAAATACTACAGGGAAATCTTCTTCCTCAAATGAATGCGAATCCGTTAATATTGAAGATGAATTGAAAAAACGAAATATTTTAAAACAACCATTTCGCTCTAGTGAAAAGAAAAAGCCTGTTAGAGCCAGTTCTAATCCAGAGGCTGAATTCTTTGCTGACGTCATGCCCATAGAGAGCGGTATTGAAAAGCTGTCAACCTCCGAGCAAACAGCAGATAGTTTGGAAGATACTTTGAGACAACTACTCAAGCAATGGCCTGAATTAATACGACGCAACGTTGAGGAAAATTTGACGTTCAAACATAAGGACCACAAGGTACGTAACATTTACGTTACAAAAACGCAAATTCAAAAAAAGAATTATTCTGTTTTTAATTTACTAACAACAGCCATGTGCCACAATGGAGGCTAATCAGTCCTTGAACATACGCGAGTTTCTTACAAGAGAGCTTCTAAAACACGCCACTCTATCCTCATCACTTAGTTCCAGTAGTGAGGACTCATTATGCAACCAATTTCTGCTTTCCATTATTGGTTCCATATCTCCACGACAAAATACTAAGATAGATAAAAAAACCGCTCCCCGAATTGTGGAACATCAAGTGACCTCTACACCAGTTGAAGAGATGCAATCGCCAAAATCAACAAACTACGATTCCTCTGATATATCGTCTCAAATGTTTACAGGAGAAAGTACAATTTCGTCGATTCGTTGTCAACAACAGCAGCGCAAATGTTCTCAACTATTTGCAAATAATAAAGGCCATGCCGCCGGTGACAGAAGTTCAAGTACCTAAGTAAAACGTACTAAGAGCCAATCATGCGAAAGCAGGTTTGATTGTAGATCATGACAATTATTACTTTTGAATTATTTTTGAGGCTTTTTACCATCTTTTCATATATTTTCCTTCCATTTTCCTATCGGTTTATATTTAAGATAACCAGGACTAAAATCAGTTTTTTTTTTCTTTTATTCAAAAGTTGACATTTATTTTGTTAAATATTTCCAAGAATATAAAACTTTATTCTTAACAATTGTAAAACTAAATCAGCAGACCAGCTTGTATTGTCGACTTTAGGTGATAAAAAAAAAAAAATGAAAGAGATTGTAAGTACTGTAAATTAACAATTAAGTAGACTTATGTGGAACTGAGGTTTCAAATTTTATGTTTTCTGTAGGCCTGACTGGCCATATGTTTAAGCATTTCAGCTTCCGTACCCGTCGCTTCTACCATTTGCCTTAACGTGCCGTGTGAGTTTTTCAGTAGAATGTGTGGTATATCAAACTCCCGCACTAGGCCCGCGTCCATTACTAATATTCGGTCTGAATCCATTACCGTCTGTAAACGATGAGCCACAGTTAGCACCGTACAGTGCTTGAACTTTAGACGTATGGTACGTTGTATAAGAGCATCAGTTCTGAAATTTATAATAAATGAGCGACAAGCTAAAAAATGTTAAGCATTCTAACTGCTGTTTTAAGTTTTTGACTTAATTCTATTACTGAACTTGTGACTAATTATGAATTGTAATAACTTGTGAACAGTGATTAATTTTCTACTGATTTTCTATATCGATACATTACGCAATCGGTCCAAGTTAAGAATACTTTTATAGCAACGTCAAACGTATGAAGTGTGATAAACTTTGCCTCATGTGGTATGAATTGTCAATTAAAGATGATTGTAAGTCGATTTAGTCATTTCCATCCAATAGTCGGTTCGTCTTTCGTCCATTGTTGAAGCTCTCACGACTTCAAAAACTGAAGTTTAATTTCTGGTTGTAGTCTATGCATCAAGTATGGAATTGTGTGTAAAAATGTTTACTATTAAACACAAAACTTTCGTGCTTCGCTTTCAGGCTTCAATAATTTATATCGTCTCTTGTGGTTCTAAATATTCGTCACACTATAGCCGATAGTTCTGCAGTAAATTCTCAAAATCGTGCGCCCTTGCAATGAGTCTGATCGGGTAGCAGACCAGTTCGTGGACCGAAAAAGTCTTTAAAAACAAATGCGTTCAAAAGACCTAAGCATTTCGCGTCCTACTTCATAATGGATTTTGCATATTAATCTCCCTTTGCTGCCCACAAATTTCAGCAATTAAAACCATTGGCGGATTAGTCGAATACTTAGTACATCTTTGGGGTCGTTTTCTTTTTAGTGGCTCAATAACGAGTAACGCTTTTATGCGGTTTCTTCGTGAATAATATTGTTGAACACTTTCTCCTATAGGGTGGGAGTTTGTTTTAGACTATTTCTAGCGAGGTTCTGAAATAACCGTTCCATGAGTGTTGCGATCGACGGATTTAGCTAAGCCAATTTACCCTAAATGCAGAAGTATTGCAAGGTTTTCTTCTGTTTATTAACTTTCTACGCGGGAGGATCCTCTTTATTCATTTGCGGACGATAAGACCTTGCATCATTTGTTTCGTTTCATGAAAAAATCATGCAGTACCGACTTGCAAAATAAACTAACGAAATAATAATTGGAGAAGTTATACATAAAATTAGAATATCTGGACGGGATGGAGCAAACAGGATAGATATTAGCGCCAACCAAAATGGTGCCCGCTGTTAGCACAAAAGAGAAATGATGAGCATCCCCTTGCGTTTGATGTGAGATGAAAAATTTAAATACGTTCAGCGGAACGCAGTCGAAATGTCGAAAGCAGTCAATGGTCTCGATTTTCTAAAACACTTCAGAGATATATATATATCTGCACTGTATGCATTGTGTAATCCAGTTCGACTTCGATCCTCGACCGCATGCAGCGAAGAGATGCATCAGCGTAATGTGCTAAATAGGACTACCCGGTCGTCCTGATGCGATGCGGTATATGTATATATACCGAAGTCGAGCTGGATTGGGCAATGCATACGGTGCAGATATATATACCACGATACTCCGTTCTTTTAAAAAAAACTAGTTGCAGTGATGTTCCCGCTGTTGTTAAGGTTTCGTTACGCTACTCCCTGATTCCTTTCTCCCTTTTGACCGCCTATAGTCCATTTTGACCATCAAAATGCTTATATGTGACGTAGCTGCTTAAATAAAATGAAATTAAATAACGCACTTTATTCCAAACAGCAATGAGTCTCAATGGGTCTCAGCAATGAGTACCCCAGAAAGTGAAAAAAATTAACTTTATGCATATTCAATAAGTTGGAGAAGCAAAGAAATTTGCAAAATGGACACATAAGATGATGAACAAGATTTCAATGTCAATGTTAGAAATTAGGATTTAGGATAGGAGCGCAGCTGTAGCGGCTATTTATACGATGTTATTGCATAAGTTTTACGTGTTTACTGATAACATACGTGTGACTTGTTGGTTCGAAAAAAGCACTAGCAGATGACAAATCTTTACTTACTGCGGATCAACATTCGCCGTGGCTTCATCTAGCACCAAAACACGGTTATTGCGCAAAATCGCTCTGGCTAAGCATAGCAGTTGACGCTGACCTACACTGAAATTGCTGCCCCTTTCAGTTACTATAAAATCCAAGCCAGGAATAGCACCTTTTAATTCAACCTGGAGTGAAAAATTTGGATTTACTGATAATAATCGGCACCTTTTTTTACATAAGATGTTTACATCTTCCAACGCTCGCCATAATTCGGAATCTGAATATTTTTCAAATGGATCCAGGTTGTAGCGTATTGTTGCTGAAAATAGAACCGGGTCTTGTGGAATTATAGAGATCTTTGATCGGAGCGTTTCCAGGGATATAGAGTTAGTATCGACGCCATCAATTAATATAGATCCTTCAATATAGGTCAGTCGAAAGAGAGCTCCAATGAAAGAAGATTTTCCCGCGCCAGTACGACCGACAATGCCAACTTTCCAGCCTGGTTCAATGACTATATTTAAATCCCTAAGTATGGGAGATTTGTTCGGATCGTAACGGCAGTAAACATTTTGAAACTCGATTAGACCATGACTTGGCCATACATTAGGGGGTGGCTTTTTCGAATCACTCTCTTGTTCTATGTCAGTGTATTGCAGAACGCGTTCTACGCTTGTCATTTGTTGCAAAGACTCTGCTACTTGCCTCACCCCATATTGTACCATACCGGTTAGAATCATCGCTTGGGAAATCGCTAAGCCAACATTACCGCTATATGTTTCTGGGAGGATATTAAATAAACTCAAAGAGCGTGAAAATTAAAACAAAGCCTTTTATACAATACTTACGTTGGCTTAACACAATAAAACTGAATGTTACCGACGTAAGAAAGCAACAACTAACGCAATCTAACCAAAGCCCCAAAGCTGTGTTGGCTGCCATTGTCAATTGCCAGACAGCACTGTGAACATTTTGCAAATCGTCGAACTCACGAATCACTACTTTGTGTAAATTGCGTGAACGTATCGTAGCCAAACCGGACAGTGAGGAAGATAAATGGGAAAACACCGGACTACGGCCTTAAAATAAACAAAAATTCTATGCATTATTCCTTTTCACCTACATTAAGCTACGAAACTAACAGATTCCTTCTAAGCGCTTTAGATCTTGTGATGGACGCAAATATAGACGCAAGATTAAAATATCTAGGATTGTTACTATCGCTATAGCAGCCATTAGTATGGGATTAACAACGCAAATCACTATCAGTATACCAATCATGACCAAAGCTATTTGTATAAAGTCCATCATAGCTTTGGGTAAAAACTCGTCAATTGCACCCATATCTTTAGAGAAACGATTCAGTATACGGCCGGAAGGATTGGAATCAAAAAATTTCATGACTGCATGCAGAATGGAATAAAACATACGATCGTGCAATATTTTAGAGGCATGCATGCACACTTTGAAGAACAGAAATCCGCGAAAGATTGTCATCTATAAAGTAGGCAGGGAATTACGTATACATTGCAAATTTATTGAAGTGCGCATTTTTCACAATACCCACAATCACTACACCGACGATTAAAGCGCCATAAATGTATAGGCATTCGTAGGTTGTTAAGGTAGTTGTTTCATTGATGGAACGCAAGTACTCCTGCTGCGTCCATATATTTACAAAATAATCTGAGCCGCTACACACAATTTGTGATAGCAACATAACGAAAACCATAAAAGATAAGCCCACCAACGTGCTACCGGCTCGAAAGTATGCATTCCAAACTCGTACACTAACGCCGCCACCGGCTTGCTCTTCTGCCGCTATCTTATCAGTGAATTCGCCGTCTGCATTTTCCTAGAGCAGTAATGAACATATAAGTTTATTTTTTAAATATGATCTTAAATATTTTTAGCAACTAACTGAATTCCTTGACTGAGATCCTTCATTTGAACTTGCTCTTCTTAATGGCTGATAGCCGTTTTCACGCACTCCATCTATATATGGAATATCTTCTTCTTCTTTATTCGAATATTCTTCCGAGTTGGAAGTGGTGCTCTCACTTTTGCTGTTTTCTCTTTGAGGACGTTCTAGCAACTTGGCGAAGTCTAACTCACTTATGATGAGTTCCTTATATGTGCCCTGACGGGATATGCGGCCATTTTCAATAATAACTATCCAATCCGCTTCATTAAGAAAATGCACTTGATGTGTAATAAGAATGCGAGTAACATTCTGCCGAGCCAAACAACTTCTTGGTCCAATAACCTCCTCGAACAGGTGGCGGCCGACGTGGGCATCAACTGCACTAAGCGGATCATCTAAAAGGTAAATCGAGGCCGGTTTATAAATGGCCCGTGCCAAACTAATACGAGCTCTTTGTCCTCCCGACAAAGACGCACCACGTTCACCTACAATTGTTTTATCACCGTATGGCAATTGCTCGAAATCCGCTGATAAAGCACAGCATTTAGTTATCTCTCGATAACGTGTTTTAGTATATTCTTCACCAAATAAGATGTTATTCCGTACCGTACCCGAGAACAGCCAAGGCTCTTGAGCAGCATATGAAATGGTTCCATTAATGAAAACTCCACCATCTGTTAAAGGTAATTCGCCCAGTATAAGTTGCATAATAGAACTCTGTAAGTAATAAGTAAAAATACATTAAAAAAACAGAATTATTACATTATGCAAAAGTACCTTTCCAGCACCTACAGGACCCACAATGGCACATAGTTTTCCCTTAGGTATTGAAAGTTCAATTTTGTCGAGAGTAAGCTTCACTTTGCTAGCATCCCACTTCGCAGTAGCTTGTTGAATAACCACCGCTTTAACATTAGCACTACTACTCACACGATCCATCTTATAGGTAATTCCGCGAGTTCTGTCCTCGCAGTCGTCTTGTTGTAAAAATGCTTGTATACGTCTTAAAGAGACTAGAGCTTCAGCGCCGAAAGATACTGCCAAAGGATACCAAATGGCAGCGACTAACTGCAGTATATTATAATAGCCGGCCATGGCAAAAACAATATCTGCCGATATCATATTGCCCATGAATACCGCTGCCGCTATTGTTATGTAGAGCGTAGAACGTTCCGTAAAAACCATTGTGCTTAAGTAGAAACCTCGCAAATAAGAAGCATAACGTATTTGTTTTATTTCACGTCTTCGGGCTTCTTTCACTACTGTTTGAAAAGGCTTTTCCCAAGCATACATTTTGATTACCTGTATGCCTTGAACCAATTCGTTCATAATGCCAACCCGAGCGTCCGTACGTTCAGCGATTTTCATACGTAACTTCGAAGCCAATTTGCTAAGCCCCGTTTGAACGGGTATAGTTTTCAAAAGCAAACCCACAACACCAACTACCGCAGCTAACCCAATTCGCGTCGAGATAAGATAACATATTAGTACGGCTTGTATTGGCATGATCCAAATCCAATGGACAAATATAAAACCGTAATCCAAGCGATTAACATCGTTTGATAGGAGATTTATTAAATATCCGGCTGGTGTTTGTCCAGCGGATCTCATAGACATCGCCATTGTCTATATATAAGCAAAATCGAGGAATTGTTACGAAGCACCGAAAATAAGAATATGTAAACATACTTTTCTATAAATCAACGAACAGCAAGCTATACGCATGCGTGCCCCTAACAATCTCTGACGTAAATCCACATGATGTATGAGAAAGCATCCCAATAATGTTGAACAAACTAGGATAGCACCTAACCAATGCACATCGTTCCAGATAAAGTGAAGAATTTCATTGAAATTTTCTACAAATTCCCAGTTCTCTTCCTCTATTTGAGTACTATTTGAATTCGTTGATGGTAACTTTTGTGCAGTTGCTTCGTTTTTGTTAAGTGTAATGACTAAAAAGATTAGTGTTTTTTCTTAATTATTGAGTTTTTAAATTAATTAAATTATAATAGTGTATGTACACAAACCTAATTCTTACCGTTATCCTCATTGTTACCCCTGGTCGAGACTATTGAACGTATATGGCGATGAGTGGTATTCGAAAGCAATGAATTATTGCTAATAGCCGAGGGTCTTTCGAATTGCAATAGCAACTGAGCCAAAACAACGGGTATTACTGATCTGAAACATAAGTAATGTAAATAAACAAACGAAAGTTCTGCATGGATTGATTGTATGCATTCCCAAGCATTTACTCACTTAAGTACAATATAAACAAGACAGATGATGCCGTCGATAATAGCGGAGCGATAAAATGTTCGAAGAATCGCATTGCGTAAATGAGGCTCTCTGTTGTTGTAACGCGAAACTTCAATTTCTTTAAACCAATTTCTGAAAAAAAAAAAAATTAAATATTGCTTCCAATAGGCAATTGTTAGTAACTGATACCTTCAAAAAATAATGTTCCGCTTGCAAGGTATTTATACATATATGAAGATATGTATATATGTATATACCTTCGGTCGAAAAAGTATAGGGGTGTCGGAATTGGCAAAGTAATTAGCTTTTGAGTTGAGAGGTATGTAAGCTGTGTACATACTACACTTTAGAACCGTTTGTAAATTACTGTCCTGGTTTTGTTTTTAAATTCTTTATTTTTGCTGTGAAGAAGCGTTGAAAATGTTCCAAAAATTCTAATGTGTTGTCATTATAGGGAAAACTCGATCTGATGAATGTTGTGAAGCATTTAAAGCGCTTTAACGTTAGTTTGAACGCCGCACATACACATGGAGGTTTACCCTAATTACATAAATCAACTTTGAAAATTTCTATACTCCGGCCATAAGGTCACAATTGTTTAAAACTAAAAAAAAAAAGAGGAAACTAAAAATTTCATCATATTTTTCTTATAAGGCGTCGTAATCTACGGCAAGGAGAGGTGGATAACATTCCACATTTACCCTATATAATCTATGGTAAAGACATGAGGTTGCTTGTTACAAGTCGCAAGTTTGCAGGCATTTTGATGATTTTTCGAACACTAACATGCTTGGGCGCTAGTGTAAACCGTATTGTAAATAGATTTTATCAAACCATATAAAGTTGTATGGTGAGAAAGTCTTTGTGAAGTGTTGTAATGTAGGTTTAATGCTCTCCCTTGCCGGAATGTAACGCTTTAAATTGTTTTGATTGTTTAAAAGTTGATATAATGGTTTTAATTTTTAACGTTTGGAATTCTTAAAGACATTTGAAATTAAATGCGTATTTTCTTAACATACACGAACAGTGAAATGCTGAAATCTTTTGAGGAACTGAAACACTAAAATACAATCTTTTGAAATTTTCAATTCGGCGTAATAAAGATTTATGCAGTGTTTGTATATTTATCTTATAATGTGTACCCATGACCTATCCCAAGGGTATCCTAATCTATTTATTCTTACAATTATTACTTTTCAATGCGTGCCTGCATGATTTTATTCCAATAGACTCTGAACTGATAAACTTAGGCCACGGGATAACAAAGTCATAGCGGAGGTTATTATGGATGCTGTCTAAAGCGCTAATCAAAAAAAGTCGAATATGTTTAGATTAAATTTAGTAATATGATAAGTCGATCAGCTTGCATTAAAGAAAAAAAGAAAAAGAACAATTTCATAAAAAATTTTTAGAGATAATTTTTAGAAAATTTCGTTTTTTGGGGAAAAATAGGAAAACATTTTATTTAAGAAGATCACAGGGTACTTTCGCTTTATCAGTGAAGTTATGAAAAACACAAATCTTCATAAGCTCATGTCGAAGTTTATTGGGGAATAATTCTAAGAAACCTCTGTCGTCTTCTTCGAGAACATTTATTTATAATTTAGCAAGCTAGGTTTAGTCGAATTACATAAATTAATTAAAAAATAACTATGAACAGCACACTCACTGCTGCCGTCAACTATAACTCATAAAATAATCATAACGAAGATTTCGTGCAATTTCTTCGAAAGTTAAATTTCATCACATTTTTACAATTATTTTCACAATTAATCAAACGGCCCTGCCTAATTCGAAACTGCATTTCTGATCTTAATACAACATGCTCTCGTTCTTCGAAGGAAGTGCAGAACAAAAAAAAGTGTGATGATATTGTTAACAAGTTTCAACTATTAACGTAAATAAACATGAATTAAATAAACAAGGCAAGTTACAGTGTTGTAACCATCGAAAGCCAAGCTGTAAATACTGTACAACACTTCACTTTATATTGCCGAAATGTTTGAATGAGGGAGCTATCAGTTTCGATAGGTTCACAGTTTGCAAAGATAGAAACACGAGGGAATCAAAGCTTGTTTGACGTGAGCATCGTTGCAACATCGTCATAAGAGGTGTTGGACTTACGATCTAATCTAACAGTATTACAATTTTTAATTAAGAAGAACTCGCGAGAGTTGAAAAAGATTTCGGAAAGATATGCCGCGGAGATAACGTTATAATAAGGAAGCGGCGCTGATTAAGCCTGTTCACTTGCAGAATCTGAGATAAGCACGTGGCGGAGGGATTAATATATTTTGGTTTGAGAGAATGTTTTGACAGTTTGTAATTTATTTATAAGGTCGGAAATCTGAGGCACTGATAGGATCGCCAATTTTTGTACGATTTAACGATTTTTTAGTTGGTATAGAAAAAGCAGTCTCCATATTTAGTGGCTTGAAAATCGTGGCAAGTTAGGCCAGCTTTCGAGTGAAAGGAAGAAATTGGTATTGGAATGAGTATAAGAGCTCTGAGAGAAGAAAGACACATGAAGTTTAAGGCGATTAGCAACGTCCTTTTTGGATTTTTAAATTATTTTCATAATAAGGACAAATATTTGAATTAAATGCATGGTCACCTTTATAGTTAATGGCTCTTTTGATTTGAACGGTGAAGTCATATTCGACGTCACAGAAAGATCAAAAGAACTTTCGACTAGTGCAGACTTTATCACTATGACTAAGACGGCAACACTTACCGCACTGTATTGCCGTCTCGATGTCAGGTTTGACGGTGCGATTAATACCTTCTAAACAAATATGTGAAAGTAAGACATATCCGGAAAAACATATGCGAACTTGTAGAAAATGAATTCGTCAGGAGATTGTAATAGACGAAAAACACTTTACTTAAACTACTTTGGAATTATGCCTTCAAAAATAAAAATTTGAATCAAGTTTTTTTTATGACTTTGAGAATAATGGATAGACTGGGAATTGATATTGGGGGAGAAAAACTTTTGGATTTCGTGCATCTTGATTAAAAAGAAAATAAACAGAAAATTGAAAAAAAAAAAAAAAAAAATGTATACAAAAATGCGAAATTTTATTGAAATTGTAAAAGTTTACGCGTCTTTGAAATCAATCATATAGTGGTGGGATCATTATTGAACAAACGTGACTTGCAACCTTTTGCTAAATATCATTCTTTCGAAAGAACAATTTGGAGAGATTTTGGTTTTTTTTGTGGGTGAGGAACGAATAAGTGCAGATAATTTTCAAATAAAAGATCATAAAAAAATTATCGAATAAAATTTCCGCAACAAGACCGACTTAAATGAATTTCATTAAGATATGAGAGGTGTTTATGAGTTGGTAAAAGAGAAGCAAATTCTTACAAAAATCAAAATTTGAACAAAAAAAAAAAATGGAGGGAAATTGTAATTTGACGAAAACTTCTCTTTTACCTCTTTATAAGGGAGACTTTTAATAGCCATGGTTTTATTAATATTTAACTCGAGCTCCCTGTTCCGACAACACTTGTTGAGAGTGTTGTGCTCATTAGAACCACAGGACAAATACTTATCTTCCCACAGTTCGTACACCGCGGAGACTGTTCACAGTTCAAACATCTGCTCTCCTTAGCTTTGCAAAATTTAGAAACATGACCATATCTACCACACTTAAAGTATTGCTTTAAGGTTGATACAAAGTACTCAACTGGCAGATGATAGTCATTGAATTTAATTGACTTAGGGGGAAGTTTTCCTTTAAAGCCGATTTTGACGCTGGTTGTGGGAATCCACTCATCTTTGTTGTTGGGATTTCTTCTTTGGAAACGGACAGCAGACTTGATCGGAATATCGGATACTGAATTTATGATTATATCGTCTACATTATATATGCATGGGACATTTCGAATAACTCCGACTCTTTCAGTGAAAGACCTCGGTATGTATGCTTTTAAATTCTTATTACTGAAATCGTTGTTAGTAATAAAATTGTTAGCGTTGGCAGCAGAGTTAAAGAGCAATTTGGCTCTGCTCGTGCTAACAACCTTCAGTTCCTGCAAACCAAACATAGTGAAATGTTTCAAGTAATCATAAAAAAATAGATTGGAATTTATGCTCGCACGATTTCCGTCAGCGTCTGCACATGTTTCAACAAAAACAAAAAATTACACTTCGACAAGCCGTCGTGCAGATTGATCTCGTGATTTGGGGCCGCTGTGGCACCCAAATCAGAGGGCTGGACAACCACTTGTTTAGTAAGCACAATTGAAGCATTAGATTCACCAATAGTAGATAAAAGATTATTATTCTCACCCATCCTCGATCTCTTTGTGTGCCCAGTGGCATTCATCTAGAAATCTTCGAAATTATCCCTGTGAGTAGTTATAAGATCAGACCCGGTCTCCATAGGGAGACGGGCTAAAATTGTATTGCTTGTTATCGCTCTTGTTTTTCCTCTAAAAATTTTTAGTTTTTAGCACACACAATCACTAGTGCGAATAAGCTTTTCCAAACGACGACTTTTGAGATTAAGATTTTTCAGGAAAAAAAAAGTTCCTTTTTAAAGAAAATCAAAATATTCGAAATTGTCTCCTTTTCAATAACTTCTTTTGAACATCGTTTCTTCTTCCTCCCTTAAATTTTTTAGAGATAAATCTAACTGTAATATCGACTCAATGATTATAATTTTATATATCGACTTTATTGACAAACCCGAAAGAGAATAAAACACGTGGTTACAACACTTTATTGTTACAGGAACGAAGACAATTATTACAAATGCACTTTTGATATATGAGGAGACGGTTGTTGGTAGACGGTAAAATTATGCGTTGCCACATCTGCTGCTCCACTTTGTCCCCCGATATATTGTCTTTCGTAAGCGTTACAGTCTCTTTTCGTTTATATTACGTATGGCGTTTTAATATGGGCTCATCTCAATCCTTCGACATGAATACTG
Source organism: Glossina morsitans morsitans (assembly GCA_001077435.1). NCBI lineage: Eukaryota > Metazoa > Arthropoda > Insecta > Diptera > Glossinidae > Glossina > Glossina morsitans. The sequence continues at coordinate 45,945 of CCAG010022756.1, forward strand.
GTTTCAATATTTCCATCCTAATGTTTTGTATTTTGTTTCTGGATCAAAAATACATCTACTGATATATGTTTTGAAGTTTACGTGTTGTGAACTGTATGGACATTCTAATGGCTTCTTCACGTGGTCTACTCTCATAAAAACATGTATGCATGAATGTGGAGCTTGAAATACTACACTTGGACTTCAAGATCTTTCCAGCGACTTGGTTTTTTTTTTGTCTTTTTTATTTTTGTTGTGTTGATATGTACTCTCTTTTTACAACGAACACAATCATGTCAAATATATGTCAAAATAGTTCGCTTTTTGTCTTTCAGTTTGAAATACTTTTTTAACTTTCATCTCCATTAATGTTATTATTATTATTAGTCTGCATTTTGTCCTTCTTTTACAATGAAAAGCAACTTATACGTACGGAATTACACAATTCACAGCATATGTAATGTAATTAAAATTTACGAATTTAATTTTTTAAACTTCACAAATTTCAAATATTATTCAAGAAGAGATTTCTTTATTGGCGGTCTCCCAGAAAATTTCTGACAATTCTTGTTATTTGTAGAACCACTGGCCATTGCTTTTGTTTCCATAGATTTTCATATTGAGTTCTTTCAATGTGTCATGTGGACTTCTTGACACTAATCCAGTTCTGCAGATAATTGTTAGAATTACTTTAACCTCTTCAGCCGCCCATTGTGTGCGCACATTTTTGGCCAAATATGGAGTTATTGAGCGTCTTCTTCTCTTGCCTGTGAAGCCATATTATATCTGGCCTACTAGCCGTTCTATTATGGTTCGGCCCTAGTACTTTCGCATGTTGTTATCCACTCGCACAGACTCGTACTGGACGTGTAACTCTCTGTTTTTTATTAGCCCGTGGTATTTTATTAGACAGTGGTATGTGTTGGATCGATTCTATGGCATTGCATCCATACCAGCATTGATTATTTTGTACTTATGCGTCCTCTATTATGTGCTTTACGTAATATCTTATTAATATAACTTCGTTTTGTATCGCTAACATAAAACCCTCAGTTTCGTATGGCTTATTATTAGCCATTGCACTGATGCAATTTTGTCTATATTTGCCGTGAGTATATCATATGGTAAACAGCCGAGTTGCCTCAATTTTCAGTATTTGCGCTTTTCTCCAACTAGGTTCATGAAGAAGTAATTTGAAGTGTCGTTTGTTTTCTAAGTACAGAGTGCAATGTTGTAAGAGTAGCCTTTCAAAACCCATGGAGTTTTAGGATTAAAATTGCGGAAAATTTTCCGGAGAATATTCAATTGCTTTGCGACGTACAAGTCTCTGATTTTCTTGGCAATAAGAGTGCTTTTGACATCTTCGCCAAGAACAGGTTTGTTTGAGTCAAGATGTTTTACTTGTTCTAAGGGCTTGGTGATAGAACGTTCTAAGAATGTTAATATTCGCGTGACTTTTCCGACCAATATAATTTATTAAGTTCGCTCTGGTTAAAAGGGAATTTGTTAATCAAAGTGATGACAGTGTGGTTTGCAACGATGTGTGTTGTAGAACGTGAGCCCAAGAACATTTAGTGTGTCTGTCTATGTTGTGCAGTTTTATACACGTAAACTATTAATGAGCATAAGTGCGTATTTGTTTGATTTTATACTAAAGTTCTGGCTTCTGAGGAAATCGCCAAGATTGAAATATCTCCATCAAGATATATGGGAAACTGTGTCGGGTGAGTTGACTAAGCCGGACGCAGAAAAAGTTGATAAGATCAAGACTTGAAGAACGAAGGACAATAAAGTTACGGCGACTATCGTAACGAGTGCTACTTCAGCACTGCTCATATAAACAATTGTCAGTCGGTAAATGAGATATGCATTACCTTAAAAAATATCCATAGACTAGAATGATCAGTAAGGAAAGTAAGTTTATTCAAAAATTTGCTAGGTTTGAAAATGATAGAAGATAGTCAATATGTTTCCAGTCTCCAAGAAGAGTCCCGCGTGGCTTTGATTTTCGCTTTTATCATTGCATTAAAGATATATACATAGACGAGGTGAAATTCGGTCAATATACTGCAGCGTTGAGAACACGGTTGCAGACATCTCTGCAAGAATCCTATCTATTTCATGAAAACGAGGAAAAAGGTTGATTTTTACAACGAACATAATGCTTTACATATATGTAGCAAAGTAGTTCGTTTTTGTCTTTCACCTTGAAAAACTTTTTATTTTTTAATAGTTTTCAAAAGTAGTAGTACAATGCTTGAATATAAGCTTGATAACCTCTTCGAATGTTATTATCCTATCACCCTTTTTCCAACCCAAATAAATATTGGTGAAAAGCTTTTAGAGTTACTTCACCACTTATACTGAACAAAGTTAGTTCAATACAATATATATAATATTGTTCCTAAACGATAATGTTGGGTACTGAAAAACACAATCCATTTGCGCATATTAAAACTTATAGCTTTATGTACAACTGTGTGTACGTACATCGTAGCTATGATAAAACGTTTTACTTCTTCTCCATCGAAAGGCGAAAGCATCGAAACCGTTTAAATTTACTCTGCCTACAGATAGTAATAGTTAGTTCTTCTTATTTTTCCCAAATATCTTTCAGTTTTTCCTCACACAAATTCGCTTTCTTTTAACACACGGTTACTTCGACATTTAAATGTCAGAGGAGCTTTTGTATGTGTTTGTTGATATCATTATTCACCGATTTTGCTCAAACAATTTAAGAACGATTTTAATCGACTATTGTACGCCTGAAGTAAATTCTGTAGCTGATAATTTTCAACTTTGCTTCAAATAAATAAAAAAACTTTAGGCATAGATAGACAGACGACCTTCAAAAGTACGTAGAAAGTAAAAAATTCATTTCTCACAACTAGAATTTTTGGATTCTTTAGAGGTTTTTATTCAGCTTTACTATATGAAATTTTTCCCCATCACTTACTTGTTTATTTATTTACTAAATATTATTGGCTAATCTATATAGTCAATATAGATAAATAAAAGTATAATTCAATGTGTGTAAATTGAAAAAATAAAGGAAAAAAAGTTAGGAAAAATAAAGATATGATCATCTAATATACAATTAAACTGACAGACAATATGTCAAGGACGCAGATGCTTTCTCAACATTAATGCTATCGTTACTGTATACAATTAGCCCTATAACTGTACATAAGTAAATGTATATAGGTACACAAATGGAAATTTTCTTTTAAAGAAAGTATCAGAAAATGATATGTGCGTATAAAAGTCGTTCAAGTTTTTACAACCTACGCGAAACGACGAAAAGAGCTCGTAATTTGTGCGGCATTGAGAGAGCGTACTTCGAACGTACTACCTAGGGAAGCGTGATGTGCCCGGTAAATGAATTAATTTTACCTGATTTTTATAGGGCGGAAGGGATGAGGATATATCACATCCTTGCCCAAGCAAGGCAAAAAGAAGGAACCGATTTTATACTGTTTATTTGATAAGAATAACTGAATTCCGTGCAACTGGCGCGTGCTCTAGAATAGGTCTTAAAAGCACCACATATAAATTGTTTGTAATGTGGGGAGGATCAAAGTCCTCTCTTTGTGTGCGATTAAATAAGTACGACGCAAACCATTTGACTAAATAATCCGGAAATCCGATGTTTATCAAACCTAGTTTGGCGAAACCATAGCTTTGCGGCAAAATTCACTTTTCATCAAAAAAAAAATTAAATTATGTTGAAGTCGTTGAAGTTTTTAACCTCTGTGTTAATAAGCTAGTGAATGTAAACTCTTTGGCCGTTATAACGTTAATTAATGAAAAAATGGGACAAAATTTATTAGTTTATTGGCCATAGCCAAAATTAGAAAGAAAATGTTTACTATGCAAAGAAGATGCAGTGCAACATGCAATGATGTATGTCGTCGATAAAATGAAGCAGTAATTGTTTGTACACATTCGTTTTGTACACGATCGTTTGGCTGTAGTATAATGAATCTACCAATTCCTTGGATGATGTGAAAAACCTTATTTCAGACAGTAACCATGAAAAAAAAACCGTTTTTTCCACAGGAATTTCAAAAGTATCACCGCACTTTAGCTTGAGACAAGTAAAAGAAAGCGACATTTACAGGAAAAGAGTATGCCGGAAGGTTGTAAAGTCATTATTAAGAACCTGCTTACAATTTCAATTATTTACGGCAATGCTTACTTTCGCTCATTCTGTTGCCCATTCCGACTTTATTCGATAAGGTGGGAATGGATTTTAGAATTTTTCATAGTTTTTAAGTCATCCGCACTAATAGCTGAACTAAGTAGTAGTTAAAAAGAAGAAGAAAAGAAATTTATCCTATATTATCTAATCCTATTTTAAACTATTTACGTATTATTATGATGTTAAATATAATTGTTTTAAGGATATTCTGTTCATGTTTGTAATAGTAATGTAATTATGATGCTTGAATATGAATGAATATTTCCGTGTTTTTTGCAAATGACTAAATAAACTGTAAGCAAAACATGGTTGTAACGTATGCCTTATGATATATTAACATTGACAAGCAATGTAAGCGAACTAATAACAAAAGTAATGTTGAATGAACGAGTCCTTTTTCGGTCCGCAGCAAGACCTTTTGTTGTTTTTTATCTTAATTGTAACTTTGAGCCGTTTTCTTAAGTGTGTCAATACATACAAGAGTTTAAAGCACCGAGGAACATTAATGTAGTGTCTCAGCTCGCGGCCAAGCATACCATATGCGGCTGATTTACAAGAAACTCAATCAAGTGGGGCTAAATGTTTAAACACGAGAGGAAATGATCAATCGTAACTTTTATATTACCAAAATATGGCTTTGTCTGCAGAAGGGAGGCTTTACTGGATTACAAAGAAAGATTTCCAAATTGTTGTTAACGTATTGAGCAAATTTAATACTATGGCGTTATCCGAGTTACCAGCCTTAAAGTAAGTAAGTGATTGTCGACTGAGCCTAACATGTATGATAGCTGTTGGCATGTGTATCTGAGAGGAGAATGTGATCTCAAAGCATATCCTGCATTTTCCACAAAAATACATCAGAATTTCGCGATTGAATTTTTATGAATTGTTTTTTTGAACTGCTACAGTTCGGTTATAGAACCTTCCGTACGCAATTGGAATAATAGATTGGAGCGTATAATGCGACATTTAATTGTATGGTAAAAAATTAAATGGTATTGGGTTGCTTGCGTACAAAAATTGAAAGGTCTAGCAAAGTTTTGGAACAACCCATAGTCAGCTCTCATTATAGTCGGACAAAGATGACTGTTCAGTGCCCTACTGCGCTTCGCCTAATCTTCGCAATCCTTCTTTTACTTTTCTGATGAAATACAAAAGATCGTTCCCACAAAAAGCCAAACTTTCCATGGGAGCCCTTAGAGCTCAAGACGTGAACTGATGTAATCCAAGTCTTCATGTCTTGATCAATGAAACCGTTAACAAGGTTAATTTATGTATTAAAGCAATTACAATAATATATAACGTTTGGTATAATCAATAAAATGATAATAGCGACTTAACGGAAAATAAAATCACATTATAAGAGATTGCTTTATTTAGGCCGAGATTGTGGATGAGCTTCTTTTGCAGCTATAAATTCGTCACGCGTAAGAAAAGGTACAAAGCACTTTAAAAATTGATGCCCTAAAAATATTAAATATAATAAAAAGCGCATAAAGATCCCCGCAATTTGATAGGGGATTCCTGGAGACTAACACGATAAGACTAAAGGAAATTGTCACTGTAGCCTGCTTAGACCTAGTAAGCAAAGGCGTGTTATTTTCTCTTTTATGCAGAGAAGAAATAGGACACATTTTAAAGACTTTAATTAACTAATTAATTTATTTAATTAATTTATTTAATTAATTAATTAATTTTTCAAAAAACCCTAGCGATCACAATTTTATACACTTTGTGAAACAGATAGCACTACGTTTATTAGAGAGCACAGCCAGTTGGCTTGAGAATCGCAATATCCTTTTTGAGAAGGTAGCGCGTGTCACTCGTTTTAATATTTCCATCTTCATTGCGTGCATTGTGCACTGTCATAGCACAGCTGGTTAGCTAGTGCTTTACATTAATTACGAAATTTTCTTTTCACAATCTACACCATGACATCATTTTCTGTTAATGAGAACATAAAATAATATTAATCGTTGAGCTCGTATACATCCAGTAAAGACGTGTAGAGTTCATAATTTGATCGGCTTTTATAAGAAGCTAAGATATCAAAAATAAATACAATTCTACTTGAGCTCGAAACCTGAAGAAGATGTAAACATTAACTTGTGGTGTATTTGTATAGCAAGACAATGAGAAAGTTTAGTGTAAAAGCGGTTTCGTCCATTATTAAGAAAACGTTTTGTACGTTCTACCTATTTCGTAGACACACAATAATCATTCTTGCTTTATTCGATCGCTTGTTGTTATTAGGTGAACTGTTGGCTGTTGATCAAGAAAAATTTATGCCAATTTTTAACAAAGTTGAAAATTAATGAAAAATAAACTCCATATAATTCCTCAACAATCGCATTCATTGGACATACATTACTTATAGCTATTTATCAACTTGGAAAAGACAGTATAGCGTTATTTTTACATTCAAAAACATCAGGCCATATGAAAGCAAGTATAATTTGAAGCTTTGCATATAATTTTGGAAAATTTTTTATCGATCCTCGTATATACACATGTATCACTTCCGTGTAAATGGTTCAGGGGAAAAAATTTGTTACGATCGATATTTCTTATATTCTCTAAACGGGAATTCTCTCGATGCACATGGAGTAACTTAGTAATATCCTAAGTGTTTAATAATTCTTACCTTTCCAATTTATCACCTAAATCTTGAGATAGGTCTTCCGGTAGGCATTTGGTAAGGTCATCTGCAGTTAGGCCTTGACGTGACCCCCGATATAATAATGGTATAGCCCAACCAAACGTAAGCTGTGACAAAATATGAGCAAACTGACGTGGATTCTCTTTTTTTGGTTTCTCTGAGCTATCCATTATAATGGAAATTAGCTAAAGCTGCAATGCATATAAATTAATCAATGAAACGTCAGAACACTTGTAGAAAAGTTTTCATTTTTCATACATTCTTCAACAAAAACTAGATTTCAATTTATTGGATGTACGCTGAATGGTGTTTTGCAAATATGATAACAGCTGCAAAGCTGTATATATTTAAATGCAGGGATGACGGCAGTATTTAGATTTCTTATCATATGTGTTGGATTTTTTTTTTTTAATTATAAGAGCTCTAGGCCTTGTATTTTAACCTAAATTGCGACAGAAGTCAAAAACAATGAATTCATTACAGTTTCTTGAACACAAACCTTCATTGTTGTTATTGAATTCTAACTGAAGTCGCATTTCTTGCAAGAAAGCAAAAAAACTAAGAACAAACAACTACCGACTAATAAAAGGAGTTCTTTTTCCGTTTTTTTTTTTTAGAATTTGTTTTCAATTCAAAACCTATTCAATTCATTTGAATTAATTATACTTTTATTAAGCTAACACTCTTCGTTCTGTGTTCTTCACTTTGCTGCTACCCATGCACACGACTAAATAATTTCGTTTTGCTTACGCTCTTATAAAAGCAATAGTTTATCGTAAACATTTGAAATTCATTGATTTCAACATACATCGATGCCAATGATTATTTATCTAGTGGCAGAAAAATAAATAAAAGACATAAGGTATGCTCTTTTTCTCTGCTTCTTCTTGACTCTCATTAGTGGTTTATTAAGCTAAAGAAAATACACGCAAGTCGAAGAGAAAAAATCGCTTGATATATTTATTCTTTTTAAAGACATTGCAAACACATGTTCACTTGCTCACAAATAGGTACACTTTCCTTTTTTCTCTTGCTCTTATAATAAATACACACAACAGTTGTATAATGTGTTCTGTTAATTATGGAGGGTTCATTAGAGCTTTATTATAATAATCAGAAAGTAAAATTCGCAAGTTCTCAAATCGAAGCTATTATCCATGAACTTTATTGGCACGATAAACTTTACTTCACGTCGCTTACGTGAAGTATTTATTAATTATGGGACTAATGACTGATATTATTGCATATATAAAAAAAAAAACGGAACAATTAATTATATTGATTGCGTTGATCATGTGTGTGGACATATATACTTATACATATATTTATATATATATATTAATAGAAAAATTAAACCGTCAAGAAGCGATTGGCGAAATATTTTCTTAGACCGTAACGCAAACCGTTCTTATATCAAATAAACACCAATGTTTGTATTAAAAACTAACCGAATCAAAAAGACCGTCTCGTAAAACTGACTACATTTTTCAAAATGCTCGCAAATTTATAGAAAATTTTCGTGGAGATCTTTTTTTATGCACAATATTCGCAGTATAATAGCCTCTTTACATGCCTTGAATGTTAACGCAAATAGAGAGAGAGAGAGAGAGAAAGAGAGAAAGAGTTTAATATCGTTGAGGATTAAAACGAATTATGGATATCCCTTAAGTAGCTTAATCGATTTAAGTGAATGTTACACTATTCTTTTGTATGCATTTACTATCATACACAACTTCATAAATAATTCTTTTTGAGATATTTGTTTACATTGTTGATAAAATGGAATTAAATTTCGTTCGAATTACAAACATTTTAAGCAAATACTTTTTAATTAACCGTGAGCTGAGTCCGCAAAAAAAAATTAATATTAAAAACTTTTAAATATCGTGTTAGGATTCAGCAAATATTTATGTAGGCGAACTATTTCTCAAGTATTTAGAAATGTTTAAATTATTGAAATTTAATTTTTAAGATACACACTAATGCAATATTATGTGAGCTTTGCCGTCTTGCTTGTAACAGTCAGAAAAACACAATAAAAGTATCACTATTTATAAAAATTAGAAGCGAAGGGTTTTTGGCTTTTTACAAGGAATCTTACACCCACTTATAATCCATAAAGTGAAACGACTACCAAAGTAAAACTGGAACTCTTAGATTTGCGTATATCGTGTGCATTGTTGGGTAACCAAAAATCGGTTTAGTTATCACCTTGTCGTTTATTTTGCTTCTCAACTTTGAAGTAGGCGGATTTATCTATTCTTTGTCGTTCTGTTTAAAAAATTGAAAGACATGGATTGGATTAATAAAAAAAATATATATTTTTGATTATTATAAGATTGTAAGTCAACACAGTCGCATCTTTGTACAAGTTCAGCCGTGCCTGTCCGCCGGTTCATTGAATTTTGCCATTCTTATCGTTATTGATAATTATGATCTTACAGAATACCCAAACAATTTTGGGAAATGGCCGTAATTCATACAAACAAGTTAACATTATCTACAAAATGTACAGATATTCATTCCATTAAAATTTTGTGCAAAAACAATTACTATCAGCTCATTAAGTAAGGCCTAAAAAATGGTAATTTCTCTACCCATCACAGAAGAATGCTGGTATATTTGTCTGTCAATATGTGTTGGAATGTGAAGGAATTTTCAAACACTTCCATAAAGTTTGTATAGTCTTGATCACTATTAATTTCTCAAATTTGGCAAAGACATTAGACGTTCTTCCAGAGAGATTGGAGTTGAAAATGTTGCAAAGCGTTCAACGAACATGGTTATAGTATAACACAAACTGAGAACATCACTGATTGCAAGAGAAAAAAATTGTAGTCGATCTGATACAAGGATAACAAATTCCAGGTATTTTCTTCTATTTTGTACGTGTACAACAACGGGGAAGACAATTATCAAAATATTATCTTTTTCGGATATTGTTTACGATAAAGACGCTAAGCATAAAAGGCTCGTTCCGAGCTGAATATAAATTTCTTGCTCGTCTCTTATGCTGTCGATTGACGTAGAATGATTGATTATAAGGAAACAAATTGGATGAGGTCTTTTATTTAAATATTACTTTCGTAAAAACTCCGGCAACATATTTTACACTTGTTGAGAAAACCATACATTCTGAACGCTACAAATACAGAATATAGAAGGCGTTGTAGCGAAAATTGTGAAAATTTAGCTCCTATTCGAGCCAACATGAAATGTGTTTAGCAACTTTTCAGCCGATATTCTAATTTTTCCCGTAGCGAATGCATACCGTGGACGCACAGATATTTCTAGAGCGCTTCAGAGTATTATAATAATCGAGAGTATATATACTTTCTAGATTTTCTGTATCTTACTTGTTGGTGTTGCAAATGCCTTTACATAATGCCATCCGTCGGTAGTGGGCATAAAAAACTGTCCTTTATATAAGAATTGACTAACACTTGATGCGAATATTTCCCGACGACATTTAATTCGAAATGAACTAAAATTTATTTCTCCAATGACAAAGTGACACATCCACTATCACCACAGGCGGCAGTTCGCTTTTTAAACCCTGCACCACTTGTGGCACAAGATATATGAAATTTGTGCGAACGTATGTAGTAAGCAGAAGGGCTTGAGATAGATGTGCCGACATATTCAAAATTATTTTCTATCTGTCTGGCTGTCTTTCCGTCTGATATTTATCTATGTAAATTTTCGTCCAGGCTACAGATCGCAATTTTTGGAATATTTCGATGAAATTTGGTACACTGACATGCTTTGACCCAAGAAGGAAAGCTATTGAAAATGATTCGGATCGGTCCACTTTTTCAACATATAACGGCCTATTTTAAAAAGAAAAAATTCCAATTTTTAGAATTTCTCGAAACAATTTGCTTTAAAACTGTATTTGGACATTCTAAATTGGTATGAAACGTTGGGTTCGGGTGTTGAACCCTCTCTCATATAAATGTTCCTACGAAAACTGAATCTCTGTGTAGTAGAAAGGTATAACTTTAAATATCTCATGGAGAAAATTAGTTCATAAAAAAAAGTAAATTGAGATAGAAATCAACCTTAACGAATTTGGACCATGTAGGTCTATTTTTTTAATACCACTGGATATAAGGATACCTCCAGTGTGCGGGCTTTCATGAAAAACATACCTTTGCATGAAAATAATCTGCAGCTTTTGTTGCATTATGAACAAAACGAATGAATGACTGTATTAGGCAAAGTGTTGTATCAATCGTCCTTGCCCGACTATAATGTTCTTACTTCTTGAAATTTCAAAAAGGAAAATTTTTTCCCTTCAATAATTTTGCAGAAATCTTAGTGGAGATTTAAGTCATCCTTATTGGTTTAGTCTGATCAAAATCAACAAACCAAAAAAAGTGTTCCTGCGTTGCTTTGAAACACAAGGTATGAGACATTTGGTCCAAGGTGGGCATTTTTATACTCTGTACCAATTATGATGCAATGTATACTAATTTTGTTTGGATGTATGCAACAGAGAAAGCTTGAGATGGGTTCATCTTTTTTTTATAACCATCGAGTCATAAAATCATTCCTTAATTAAATAATTTGAAGCGCTTAATGAGATATTTTAGTGCACTAACATATTTTGAGCCAAAAACTAGACCTATTAAAGATAAACGGGATCGGGCGACCGCTCCACATAAAGCGCTTTGTTTTCAAAAAATTTTTGTATGAAAGAAATATATGACTTTCAAAATTTCTTAACCAAACTCCTTGAATAATGGACACACACACATTCTAATACTAAAATTGGAAAAAAATAAGTCCTTTTTTTTGTACACCTAAGTAGGACAGTTTTAACGCCTTACGAAGAAAATTGGTCCATAAGAGAGATTTGACACGAAAATGAATTGTGGCTACCCCATAAAAGGATTTTCGTAAAGAGTAAGTCTTCATATGGCACAAAAAATATGTGTTCTTCAGCAATTTATAATGAAGAATATGAGATGAGAATATTTTGTTGTCGACTCCCTCCCATGCAATGGCTTTGATGATATGTATACCTTTACACGAAGACAGAACATTGTTTTTGGTTTTTTTTTCATAGAAGTTAGTAGTAAGGCCATGCCCAGCTATAATCTTCTTTAATTGTTTCCTCACTTTTTATTTTGTCAGGTTACAAAGCCGACTATGAGAAATAACTAAAAGCGTTTGCCTTAACTCTCAACTCTTTCATCCATTCCTTATTCGATCGGAAGTAAGATATGGCTTTGATGGCATTTCCCACACAAGATAAACTGCGCTAGTAAAACTTTAAAAGGTTTGACGCGATATGGGTGACGTGTGAATGGAATGGAATATTCCCAGTTACTGCTTATCAAAACGGTAAAAACTCATTATCGCGCAAAACATTTTTTGTAACTTTTTTTTAAAGACTTTCGAAGAAATTTTGTCTTGTACCCTACCAGAGATAACTTAACGTTTATAAGGCTTCGAGACCTTTTACAGAATGGACACTGTTCGTGAATGCGAACAGGAGTCTCTCTAATAAAGCCTTTTAAATTAGGTGTATAACCTCAAAATGTTGTCTAGAAGAACCCATTTTGTTCTAACAGTTTTTTAACACTTTCGTTATCTTAAGTTAAGAACTCGATTAAATTGATGTAGGGAGACGTCCACAATCATCAAAAAAAGGTAAAATTTCTGTCTTTCTTAAATTTGACTTTAAAGTTATATACTGTGGACATATATCCACCATTACAAAAAACATTCTGTCGTAATACTCACAAATATACATCATAGACATTAACGAGAAAGTTCACTCCTGAGTTTTTCACTAATATTCAAGCACGTTTTTATAGTTTTAAGCGAGCATTAAACTAAACACGTGGTATTTTGGCTAATAATCTTGTGCCACTTTTCTGATAAAATCATTACGCCTTTATAGAACTTCCAGGCGAAACACTGAATCACTTTACTTTAATAGCCAGCCGTATTTTGAAATAATCTTCACACTTTAAGAGTGTTCTCCAGAGACTGAAGCATGTTGTGGTCGGAAGGGATAAGGTCTGCACTATGCCGTTGGTGCATTTAAACTTCATAGCTAAGTTCAATCACTTTTTGCCATGTTATTAAAGTTTCGTATCGTCTGGTATTATCGCTACAGAAGACGGCGCCTTTCCTATTAATCCATTCTGAACAATTTCCTGGAATAACCGATTTCGTCGTATCAATTAGCAGAAAGTGTAATCGAGTTAAAATAGCTCAGGATACATGACTCCATTCTAATCTCATCAAATAAAAAACATTAACTGACATGGGGTCAGTCTGAACTTCGTAGCGATTGTGCAGCTTGATTCATTTTAGACTTTCGCACATTACTGTCGTGTGTGACCGGCTGTTCACTCGTTATAAATCTAAATGGAACGTTTTCATTTCGTTTCCATTGTTTTATGCAAGGCAGGAAGGTATGTGACCGCCTTTCATAAATTTTTGAAGATTTGCGTTGATTTAACCAAAAATTTGTTTATTTGTACTTCTAGCACTTTTAACATTGAAGAAACCAGCAAATCATTTGCGATTCGCTGAAAGCATTGAAAGTTCATGCATGCAGCTTGGTACTGAAACTGGGTCAAGTCAGTCAAAGAACATACCTATGCGCATATTCTGAAGCCGCGATCCCAAACTGCGTAAATAAAAATAAAAAAAGTTCCCAACGTCCCAACGAATTTTATAAAGTATCGAAAGTTCACTATGTTGTCTAACGGTTTCGGCCAGCAATCACCAAATTATAAATCTGTTTCTTAACTGTGCTTGTTTAATAAATTTCGAGATGTGGTATCATTTGCCTTTTTGAAGAACAATGTGAAATCTTCAAGTCAAGATTCGAATGGGATTTTTGTCAAGAAAGGATGCTAAAAATTTTAAATTTTTTAATGCAGGCTTTCTTTTCATTATACGAGCGGTGCTCCTTGTCGTACTATTCTTTTTAAAGTAAAACAAGTAAAAACACTACAGCGACCCACGGCCCACCATTAAATACCGTGCACCATCCTACAGTTATTCGTATAACTGTTTTGCAAAATAAGGCGTTATGTGGGAATTGGTGGAAAAACGTCCCGACACGCAATGTTTTCATTAATCTTTGTCTTTGGATTAAAAGAAGTCACGATACCAAATTTCATGAAAATATCTCAGATGGGCAAACAAGCTTAGATCGATTTGCAAAGTTATCCCAAATCGATCGGTATTGTAAAATGTAGACCTCCTTCAAGTGCTCTCTCCGTGTTGCATACATCCGCAAACACCTCTTATACCTTTGCACCACAAGTGGGGTTAGAGTATGATAGAAAAAGTTCGATGTCTGCTATCGATATAAAGCAACAACGGGCCAAAGGTAGGTGAACGGCGGTATCATATTTTTTGTGGGAGTCTCCAAGACATCCGCTAGACTCTTTCGGCTCTCGGTAAAAGATAAATAGCTGTCGTTTTATAAGCAAACTTTCCCCTAAACTAAAATTGAAAAAGTTTTTTTATCAGAGAATATGAAGTGCTCTTTCTTTCTTCATTAAAGCAAAGAGACGATTATTGAATTGAAATTGCTGTGTGGAGTAGTATTTTAAGAGGATAAAAAGAGAATGCATTTCTCACCGTCCACAATATATAACTCGGCGCGTGTAAGGCGTGCATTGCGTTTAAGAGTTCTAATGTCACTGTCTGTGGTGAGTGTATGACTGCTGGATATTTGCGATACGACTAAAACGCCGCTAAATGAGTGTTTGATGGCCCATCGAACTTTAACAAGATTGAGATGAAGTTGCAACAATAAACAGAGAAAAATATTTCTGTGTCTTCTTCTCTTAAATGCGTACATATTTATATTAAAGATTAGCTACAAGCTGCAAGATTGCATGTAATTCACGTCATTGATCTGACTATATATATATACATATATGAATGGAGTTGTATCATAAAAGTAATTTAATATAAAAACATTAACTGTAGCAAATAAATGTAGCATATAAATGATGAAATGGTAAGTGTAAGGAAAGAAAAAAAAACAAAAAGAAGAAGAAAAACAACAAGTCTCTATTGTATTTTCTTGTTCTAAAATTTGATGTAATTTTCTCTTAATCGATGTAAGAGAAAGATAATAAATTCTGGCTAACCTGTAAAGAAAGATAATAAATTCTGGCTGATCTGTTAAAAACTGGCTAACCTGTTAAGAAAGATAATTCAACAGCAATGCTTCGTTGCTTAATGTGTGTGAGTGAGGTGCGTAGCATAGTTGTACATAGAAGTTTCTATAAAACAGTCTTAAAAAAAAAAGGTCGAAACATTTTCGAGAATTCGCCTTGAACACATGAAAAATGTATTTGTCTCAGAATGACTATTGTTTAGAACTGTTTAAAACAGTGCTAAACATTTAGTTTTAGAAGTTTGTTTTAACAGTCAAACGAGTGCTCAATATATCTAAAGATACGCATTTAGTATAAAACAAGAATATTATAGTCGGACAAGGCCGACAATTAAATACCTTACACCACATTGTCTAACACAATTCTTAATTTAATTATAGAACATAAAAATTATGTTTTGTTGCTACATAAAGCATAATTTTCATGTGCATTTATGTGGAATTGTACATAGAACTGTACATAGAATTGTACATAGTTGTACATAGAAGCAAGTGAGTGCAGTAGCAGCCACAGGCAGCATGGCATGGCAATGCAGGGAAAGTGTTTATTATTTATTATTGTTATTCTTATTCTTATTTTTGTTCTTGTGCCGGCTCCGTTATAAATGTAAAGCGAGAAAAGAGAAAAACAATAACAAAATCTTATTATATATATAAATATGTACGTACGCGTATGTGTGCAAAGTTAAAGTTAGTTATGCGTGTGTTATACTGCTTGCCGAAGAAAAGACCAAAAAAACAAAAAAAAACAAAATAAAAATCAGACAAAATTCAATGCTCAGTTAATCTTTAACGGCTCCCGTTTACTCATTTACATACATTCAGCCGTTATATCCATTACATTGTTGGATACTATAGCTCAGAGTTTGTTTTATTTCTTTTCTTTGATTTTAAACACCATATAAAGGCACAAAGTTACGATATGTTTTTAGATTTGTTTAAACCGTTGAACATTGAAAAACCAAGAAGGGAGCTCCAGCTTTCGTCAAACAAACGAACGAGAACGAACGCGAAGAAACAATCGTTTGAATCTATTTATTGTCTATTTTTAATTTTGTTTGCCGGTACCTATCTATACAAGGTTTGAATTGCGCAGAACATCTAAACGCTTATGTTGTTCTTGTAATAATTATTGTAAATGCCGGCTTTTTGTTAAAGAATCATATCGACGATTAAAGATAATATTAATGAAGCGTTAAATTGAATTTATTTCTTTCGGATGATAATAACGATTAAAATAACAAAAAACAATTAAAAGAAAAAGAAATTACCTAAGCTCCCCTACGACGGACAATTCGTTGTGCAATACATTATATTAAATTAAATTAAATTAAATTAAATTAAGTTAAATATATATTTCAAATGTCGTCGTTTAAGAACACATTTTGGATCCTAAGATGGGCCTACGGAATGATTACATTAGCGCTGTTTAATTTTGTAGTTATTTTAAAAAAATGTTTATTCATCAAGAGTAAAAGCGCCCAACAACAACTTGACAATGAACGTTTTTGTCCAGCTCAACAAAAGACAGCACATGCACAGCCTTTTGAAAAGCAACACGCGACGATACCTAGGGTAAAAGGGTTGCCGATATTTGGGACATTTTTTGAATTTTTAGCAGCCGGTGCCGCACCGCAGTAAGTTAAATAATTTCATATTCAAAAAGGAATTTAAACGGAATAGATTGCGTGTGCACACTTACATGGATCCATTAGCCTCTTATCTTCTACGAATTGTAGAAAATGTATACCAATACACATTAATATATATATAGGCAAACGCACGCATGCGTCGTAGGACTATTAGTTCCACACACACAACGCTGCCACTAGATATATGTATGTCGTTGTATGGATGGTTTGGACGTATGTATGGATGTATGCTTGTATATAGATATTACATGTCTATAGATAAAATACATATAACATATATACATACAATAGGTACACATTATATGTATATAAATATATATACATATGTATGTGGAGGTGTGTGTGTATGTGGGCATGAAGTCACATCTAACCTTAACGTCTTCGACTAAAAAGTAATCGTATGATTAAAAAAGCCATAAAAATCTATATACATATATATAAACCACAATCAACAAAAGTCTTTTTAAAAAGTCACGCCTGAAAGCGAAATCTATGAACACAAAAAAATTCCGTTTAAGAACAATTGATGATAAGGTACAAATTTGCACTTTTCTTTTTTTTTTTTTGCCAAAAATCAAAAATTATTGGTAACGGTTTTTGAACCAATTGTTGTTCTACGACTAGTACTTAAGGTGTAAATGTGTTTGTACTTGCATTAGTGTGTTTGTGTGTGAATTTAAACATAAATTATTTGTAACAAAAGTGATATTTCGTCTTTTGTCAAAGCCAATAACCTACCATGTGTATGTATTCGTTTACCTGCATTTATAGCTTAGTGTCCAGCAAGTGAATTTTATTTCTTATATACACAATCGTCAACCTACTGGCTTAGTACCTTTATTAAATGCGTATAAGACATTTTTTTGTTACGAGCGCATCTAAAAACGAAAAAATATCAGATTTTTTTTTTTTTTTTTTTTAACGAAATCGTCTAAATACGTCTATCTTTCTATCTTCTTATTGTTACGGCGTGCTTTAGTGTTAGTAGTGTTGCACCAGTGATCAAGAGGAGAACTGTAGATTTTACTGAAAAATGAATTTTTTTATTAGCTTAATAGAAACTTTGAAGTTCCTAGAATCTATCCAAAAGGCTTTCATTCATTCTCTAAAAGAAATGTTTCCCTTGAAACTTCAAGTTCTTCCCAAAACGTTCCAAAAATACTATCTATGTCAAGTTACAACTCAATCTCCTAACCCGCCGCTAGCGCCCTGTCTTAGAAAGTGTTTACATTCACACTTCTGTTGAATAAATAGGATGATTAAGAACGACACGAAAAATCTAAGTATTTCTTTATGATGGCAATAATTATAAATTCTTTAGCCGAAGAATTTGAAACTTTCTTGTCGTCTTGCGTGTTACTTCGCAACAGCTGAAAGCAGAAAGAGCGAAAGAAACCCGCATTCCAAGTAAAAAATGTAAAGAAAAATAGTAGAACGTAGTCGTGCAGTTCTGTTATCCTCACATTGTAAAAATGTTTATTAATTTCAAAATTTTAAAAGCGTTTTTCTCAAAGGAGAATCTGCCAAAGCGGCCAGAGCCAACAGAACGCCAACACTTTTCATTATTTTCATTCGATTAGTTTTAAAATAAAATTCTCTTATGCGGCACGTAGGGACTTTTCGATAATTTAAACGTTGTATATTAAAAATAAAGGTTACTTTTTTGAATGGAATACTGGCGAATATTGGAAATTGCACGTTTTCTTTCTCATTTAAATACTTGCCAATCAATATTTTTTTTAATTCTTCTGTGCTTCTTTTTGCTATTGACATGTCGACAAAACGATTTTGTTTTTTAGTTTCGACGCAGAGTCCCTGAAATTCATTATGCTTTGTGAGAACGGCCTCGACGGGGTCATTTTTTTGTATTTCTCAAATTAAAATTTTTTTTTTAAATACTTTATAATTTTTTCCTCAAATATAATTATTTTGTTAGCTTTCCTTGCAAGCAAAAAAATTGTTAAAGGTATGCCTTGCCTTGTCTTCAAAGTTGGGAAAGTACAATAGCTTTTCCTCTTTATATAAGATTTACATACCTTTGCCCGCTTGCCTTCCACTCGTATGTAAACGAATGCGTAATGACCTTTGTTAGAGCGTAAACATGCACTTGACGCCTATAGTTGCAATCGTGATCGTGAAACTCCTATTCACTAAATATAACTGAAGTTTAAGTTGCACTTAAAATAGGTATTTGCAATAGTGATAAATGTGAAATTACTTTGCGTTAAAGCTATGTTTATTTATATGTCTGTCTCTCTGTCCTTTCTTTGCATGCGTCCGCATACATCAACTAACAATTAAAACACATACTTACGCCAGCGTATAACGTCATATAACCGTGCATAACATAGATATATTTACTATTATGTCCGTCCGTCTTTCTTTTATATGTAAGCCAATAAGTAACATATTGTTCGAGCGTAATTTTGCAGTTAATGCATGTACCTGCAATTACATTAAGAGTAAAACGGAAGCATTATAAAACGAAATGAAACGAAAATTTCCATGTCTCTTCATATATCACTCACTTTACGATGCATTTATCGTATCTATGTTTCATGTAAAGTACTAAAGTGAGATATGAAGCGATAGGCTTATGTCTGCCCATTCGTTTATATTCCGCTTGAGAACAAACATGCAGCGTTTCTATTCCAAATCATTAATTAGATATCATACTATTTGCTATTCTACAAAGAAGATAACCGTCGCAAATTTATTTGTATGTACACATACAAAATAACCACAGGAAGTGCAGCAGCACTACAGTAAACTTTAGTGAAATGCATTATGTATTTTTTAATAGACCTGTAAAGTTTATTTTTGATTGACTTTAATCCATTTGCAAGCTTACCGTGTTCAGACATCTTAAAGCATGGTCAAAGGATATATTTGAATTTTTAAAAAATTTAGGTCATTAGGTATGTAGCGGGCAATAATGATTCTGTCAAAGTCGTATATAATTTTTTCCTTGTCTTTTGTTTTTTTTCTTTTTCTTTTTATCTACAATGAAAACATTGGCAATAAAATTATAGTATATTAAGGTGCTAGGTTGATCACAACACTTGTTTACGTATAAACTGTTGTGTGGGTAGGTGTGTGCGTGACAGCGATATTAGTATGTATTGGGTTATTTAAAATTCAAGCTCAACTTTTTGCATTCAGTCAATCACCAAACTATCTATCCATTCATTCATAACATTGCGTTTTGTTTACACATATATGCTTACATATACCCGTATATTTGTTTATATGTAGATTGCACAACTACATCGATAAGCGTCACCGTCAATACGGCCGCATATTTCACGAACGGCTGGGTGGTACTCAGGATGCTATTTTTGTCTCATCTGCAAATCTAATGAGAGCTGTATTTTTGCATGAAGGTCAACATCCGGAACATCCCCTACCAGAGGCATGGATTTTGTATAATAAACAACATAACTGTCAGAGGGGATTGTTCTTCATGTGAGTACTTCTAATCTATAGTAAACAAGTAAATCAAAAAAAAGAAAACAAAAAATGTCAATATTCGCCTTTGAGCGAATCTTGTATACCCACCATCAACTTGACCTAGGTAACCCAAATAAGTTATATAATTTAGCGACTGATCAAGATCAAATCTTTACCCAAAATATTTCCATGACTTCACCATGACCACTTAAACTCGCCATCAACTTGAGCTAAGCAACCGAAATGTGTTGATTAGCGGCTGATCAAGATCAAGACCAAAATTTGTACTCAAAATATTTGCCATAACAAGCATTGCGGCGGACTTTTAGATAGTAAATAATTGGCGAAAATATAAGCGCATTAAATATTCCATTAAATTTCCATTAGGTTTTGTTTTCAGCCTTTTAATTGCGTGGAGAGTGCGTTGGGGGTGTGTTGAGGTTGAATGAACTTCGATTCGTTTAACAAAGAATGCTTAAGTCAGAGTTCATTACTCTAATGCAAATTGTACAACTTTGAAATTGAATTTTAACGGACAGACAGACAAGAATGCCTGAATTGCCTTTCTACGTCACTTACTTCTAAGTCGCACAACCATCATAACAAAAGTAGTATACACCAAGCCTCTGGCTTGGTGGGTATAAAAATCATATTAGATGACGCGCTTAAATCGTTCGTCAACCCGAATATTGCTGACGTTTGTTTATGATTGAATTTAAAAGGGAAGGCGAAGAATGGTTGCACAATCGTCGCATACTCAATCGGCTTCTATTGAACGGCAATTTCAATTGGATCGATTTAAATGTACGAATTTGTACCGAGAAGCTTATTAACAAGTGGCGAACTGAGTGTGAGTCACGTGCATCCCTCGGCTATGAAGTCAAGCACTTAGAAGATGAACTGTATCGTTGGTCTATAAATGGTAAGTGATGGTGTATGATATGGCGATGACTAATATTTATATCAATTAACATTTTATTACGTTTTGTTTTTTTTATTTTTTATTTTAGTAATAATTTCTGTAATGTTTGGGAATTCGTATTTATATGATCCTAGCCTGCAATTGGCTTTAGAAAACTTTTCGAAAGTTGTTCATAAAATATTTGAAAATAGTTCAGCTTTAATGAATTTTCCGCCAAAATTGGCGAAACTTTTAAATTTACGATTATGGTCGGAATTCGAAGCAAATGTTACTAAAGTTCTACAGCAAGGCAACGATATTATTGATGAATTCATGAAGCAATCAACGAATGAAGATGATGGACTATATGCCAAGCTTAAGGAAGCCGAAGTGCCATTGTTGGTTATTAAACGTATCTTTGTTGATTTAGTGATAGCGGCTGGTGATACCGTAAGTGAAATCTTCATCTGTTCTTCTTATATATTATTTTCATCCTTTATGTGTGTCAGTGATTATAATTATGCTCTTAAATGCTTAAAAAGATTTTTCATTTGTACATTTTTCTCATTTTTTATGCGTATCTATCGGTTATCATCAATCGTAAAAAATTGTTGTGTTTCATCGACCATAATACAACCATATAACAAAGGAACTGTTTTCCATCGTTTGATTTCTTGACGTGATACAATATACGAATATTTCTCCTGTACAGTAGATGATTCTTTTTTTATGCCATGCCATGTACCCCCAAAAAATTTCCACTATTAATTTAATAAATTCGAATAGCAACCGGTCCTTACCACGTTCGCGGACGTGGATGCTATAGCATTCATTCTCATAGTGATGCAAAATGACGTGAATGCCAATTTTTGTTCATTTAATTTCATGTAACCTTAAGTTTATGATCTTAAGTTTATATGATCTATATTATCGTGGATGCTATAACATTCATTTCATATAACAGTTAAAATACGATATTCTGACTACTCTTATACTATATGTGTAATCAGATTTTGGATATTACAACTAGTTTCAAAAATAATTGCCTGTCTATTTTTGCAGCTCCCTGAAATTTTTAATGTCCGCGAACGTGTTAATATGCGGCAACATGACGTTTTGTAAACAAACTTTGATAGACCCTTACTTTCTGTAAACAAACTTTTTTTATATTAGATTTGCTAAATATTTGTAACGCCTAAAAGTATGAAATTATAAAGTACCTACATTTTTAACGGCGTTTAATTAAATATGTTTGTCTATCTGTCTATCTGTCAATCTGTTCATACCCTGTGACAAAGGGTACATTCGGTTTTTGCGGGTATATGTAATAACCAGAAGGACTTAAGATGGACTTACCTTTTATTATACAGAGAATGATTTTGAATTAATGTAAGCTTGTTTATCCGACTGTGCCCACGACTGAAGTTTGTCCATGTATTCGTGTGTTTAACTTAAACGTCGCTATTTGTGAGATATCTTCATGAAATTTGATACTTTGACGCATTTTTGCCCAAGAACGGGCGCGATTGAAGCTGGATTGAATGAAAACTTTCAAAATTCCTCGGTAAAAATCGTTGAATAACAATATTTCGGAAACTGAATTTTCATATGCCAAAAAGGTTAAATTTAAAAAATTTTATAATGAAAATTGGTTCATAGGAGTTATTTGTTATAAAAGTTTACTGTATCAAATTTGGATCAAATAGATCCATTTCTTCGATTCTCGTGAAAAATAAATCCTTATATGTTAAAAAGTTCGAAATTTCAATATTTTATGATAGAAACTTATTAATAATATTAATTTGTTGCAAAAGCTGACAGGACCAAATTTAAATCATGTGGATCTATTTTTTGAACGTAATTCCATACAAGGATAAGAAAGGTAGTAGCAACTTAGCAGACACCTTGGCCATAGGAAATTTGGATTCCATAGATCTATTTTTCAGATTACACTGTAAGTGGTGGTGGTATTTGCAAACGGATAACTGTCTGAAGAATACTGCTGATGGAGCAGCAGCTCAAACTTCACTTTATGCAATCTTGCTAGCACTCCAAATCAGTTATAGTTTGAGTGACCGCAATGGCTATTTGAAAATAGCATTCTCTTACCCAAATAGTGAGTACATTGTCTTTTGATACCTTTAGGATATTCGTTGTTCGTTGCAACTTTACTTTTCGATTATCGAAAATAGTGTCCAGGCCTTTTATAATTCCTGGCGAAACATGGAAAAATTGTTATTGTCGACGAGCAATAATTATCACACGACTTCTTAAGCCAATGCTGACTTTGAACAGTATTTTTCGCTATCCAAAAATACATTATCTAATCAATAATAATAATAATAATAATAATAATAATAATAATAATAATAATAATAATAATAATAATAATAATAATAATAATAATAATAATAATAATAATAATAATAATAGAAATAATAATAATAATATTAATGAAAATAAAACTTTAGTCCTAGAATTTATTCTCTGGCTAAATTTATAATAATAATAATAATAATAATAATAATAATAATAATATCTAATCAACACATGCATTTCGAATTTTTCAATTATTTTGAAAATATCGAAATGAAACCATCGTAATCCGTAAACACATGAACAAATGAAATTAAAGTTGTATGTCAAAGACAAAATCCATGTGCCGATTGGCGGGTTTATTGGTAATATATTTACATATATATGTATATATGTATGTATGTACAGATGTATATATATGCATTTCTGCAATTGATGCACATTAAACAAGATTAATAGGACCAACACGCTTCGATGATAAGTATTGTGGATGTCGATGGGCTAATTCCATACCATATATGTATTTTTTTTTACTTTTTATATTCAGATTTGTCCATTCCGCTTCAAAATCTAGAAATGCGCAATAGGTGCTCTGCAAACTATATATGTTCTTGACTACAATCACGCTCGTCTGCTCGTCCGCCTGTCCGTCTGTCGTCCCGAAATCTACGATCGCTAAGGCTGGGATTGAGAAGTGTGTTCTTAATTGATGGTCACAGATTAAATTTGAAAATGACTGCGAAGTCCCTACAGTAGGCGAAAATGTACTATTGCACGTATAGAAAGCGGCATATCCGGCTTCAATTTTCAGCGCGGTAGATCATATTTTCATAATAATTGACTGGATATGACTGAAACTTTAGTGAATGCTCAACAGGAAAAGATCAGACCAGCTTTTCGCAGGCCGCTGTTACATCCTATCTATCCTTTTCATTTTTTTTCTTTCTTGACCAACACCTAGATGCCAACATTTATGCGACTGGCGCTCATAAATAAAAGAAAAATGTATCTGAAACTCTTTAGGGGCGACGTGTTTCTTTTGCAAACCCTTCAACAAAACATAAATCAGTGCAATTTGCACCACATAAGAATGAAAACGGAAAACGTGCTGCGATCGACTATCCGGCACGCCAACAACTAGCAAAATTGTTTCTAATTTTTATGTACTGAATTGATATCAAGATGCATCGGAAAGTTCACGTCAAGGCGAATGCGATTTTTTTATTGACTCTCTTTCGGAAAAATCATAGATTAGCAGTTCCACATACGGAAAATTAAAATACTTTTCGTTTTTTACCAGCCATCTTCAAAAACCATTTTCTTGCTTACCTTTCATCTTCGATTTTACTATTTCCATACACAAAATATTGTGGCATAAATATCGATCGACTGATTTTATACAATTCGTATTTGATTTCAGACTGCCTTTTCCAGCGTGTGGACTTTGTATTTATTATCAAAAGAGCCCGAATTGCCGCAAAAACTTTTGGAAGAATGTTATGCTTTAGATAATTACAGTTCGCCATTAGTTCATGGTTTTATTAAGGAAACATTGCGTTTATATCCTGTGGCACCATTTATAGGTCGATATATGCCCCGTGATGTTTTAATTGGCGGCTATCACATTAAGAAAAAAGTAAGTATTTCAAATTATTTGTTTCCACTTCGCATTTATGATTTAGAGATTTTTTTAAATTTTCCATAGTCACTGGTCTTACTATCACTCTACACTGCTGGTCGCGATTCAAAGCACTTTCCTGATCCTCTGACAGTTATGCCAGAACGATGGACATTCAACGAGAGTACCGGTCAACTGCAGGCGGTGTCACAAGCCCATGGGACTCTACCGTTTGCCATTGGCAATCGTTCTTGTATAGGTCGCAAAATAGCAATTAGTCAAATGCACCACTTAATCAAAGAGGTAAATAGCGATTTCATTTAACGAACGTTCACTTGTATAAACAATTTTTTTCACTCTTTAAATCCGCAGGTGGTAAAAACATTTCATTTAAGTTGTTTAAATTCCACACCAATTGAACCCGTTTTACGACTGGTCACCGTTCCTAATCAACCATTGAAATTATTGTTAAATATGCGTAATCATGCCTAACAAAGCTTTCATATTTTTTTTCCCAAGAAAGCTCTGCAGGCCTATTAAAGCCAGTAGTATAATTGATAACTAAAAATAAACGCAAACTATTTGACTATAATGGGATTTTATTGTAAACGAGATAAGTGTCACAAAAAGTAATTACTAGAAAGAACACATACAACACAACAAACTCGAAAAACCGTTATATGGATGTCGATCATAATAATAGTATCCCCTTTAATATAACCGATTGCCCAAGATAGTGCCAGAAAGGCCAAGTAATGGTGAGAAACGGGATTGTAAATGTTTTTCGCACAACCCGCTTTCTTCTGACGAAAAATTCAACCTAAGAAAGAATTGATGATTAAAATTTTGTATTAGATACCATAGAGAGTTATAGTAAGTTCTACCGAAATACGGTAGCGTTCCTAGATAATAAGATATTTGATGTGGCACTGTTCCCTTTATATCAAACCGATATCGAAGCCTATGACAACATTAATAACTTTTTCAAAATAAAAATCTTAATATATTATCAATATTAAGTGCGCAAATGAATTCTATCCCCTGAAGTTGGTTACTTCATAAAACGCACCTCGTCCATCAAATTTTCCCAAGATTTCAGATATAGATAACTTACATATAGTCTAGGGATGAGTTTCGGCTGTTTACAAGCTGACATTCAGCTGACGTTCAAAGTATTCCCACGTTAAATATTCCCCGGAGCATTAGATATATTCACCCTATTCGTAAGTTGATTCATTCCTGCTTGTCCGTCTATGCATGTGTTCTTGTTAATTTCATGATTACGAGGACAAGGCAGATATATTCCTAATTGACGGTCACGGACTTGAATTTCGAATAATGTCGTAAAGAAAGTTAGGGTATTTCGATTAAGATTATTTATTATTGACCGAAATTGGAAGTTTTTATTCATATACTCGCTAATCGCAGAAAGTTAATTTATCTATTTTAAAGGTATTGTTAAAAATTCGAATGAAATGAATGAATGAAATGAATGAAAATTGTTGACGTTAAACGCGTTTTCACGTGCGGCTGCTGGATGCATGGCCTTGTAGGCTGACTTTTTGGCTTTTTCTAAACTCACATTTGCACCAGTTGCACTGTGTCACAGTTGCACTAGTGTCATCCAAATTAAAGATGTCTGACGAGAATGGCTCTGCTACTGCCATTTTTTAATATTTTGCGTGCTTAGTGCTTAAATGCACGCTTATTAACTTCTTCAAATATTATTATTCTATAACTTTTCCTTTCATCTTAAGACAAGCGCCATAAAACGCTATTAGACCGGCACATTATGTCTTAAATCAAGTAATAGTAATTAAGAACTACAAATAAGTAAATAATTTACCTTTTATTTCGTGTTCATTATAAACCAAATGATTAATTAACACAAGACAGCAATTATCAGAAAGAATATATATATAAAAAGGTTAACAAAACCATTATAGCTGCAATTATACCAATAATGACCGTATGGCACTTAATATAACCAATTATACAGAATATTGCCACGAAAAACAAGCATTGGTAGGAAGCAAAGTAACGCAGGCTTAAGCGGGGTGGTAACTGTTGTTCACACAAAGCACTTTCTCCTAAAGGGAAAATTGAGCTCATAAAAGAACTGATCATTAAAATTTTGAATGGTTTGTTATATAGCTCACCGTAAGGTTTATCAAACCATTGCGTCGTCATTGGACCATAAAATATTCGACGTGCCAGCTTTCCTTTTATATCAGATCGATACCAAAGCGCTTCTATTTCTTGATGAAACTAATAATTTTTAATAAATAATTTAAAACACTACCAAAACAAAAAGAAAATATATATATATACATATTAGCCTTATATGCCTACTTAAGATAAATATATGAAAACCGCTTTCTCTTTGTACCAATCGCAGAATATGTATTACGTACAATTGCGAAATACTTGTAAGATAGAGAAATATATCTGCTTGTTTGTTACCGTCCGTCTGTCCCTTTAAATTTCCATTTCGACTTCTAAAGTTCCTGTGAGAAATGAAATTTTATCGACGAGGTTGATTTGGAAAATTAAAAAACGTGACCTATCTGCCAATTTTGTGCTATTCTCGATATCAAATTTTCCAAAGATTGGAAACTGATCTTACCTTGACCAATAAAACCATGTATATTAATACAGAAACAAGAATTCTAATTTATGCAAGTATCTACAATCGAGTGGACCTTTCTTGTGTAACAAGGAGCACTAACAGATTAAATCCAAATTAAATTTTTTGTTTTCTTTTCAATGATGTTTGGAGAAGCAATCAGATTGAAAAGAATTTCATTCCTAATATTTGCGCCATTTTGGTACATTTCTCATAACCTTAAGCATAATACAAGAGACGATCTTATTTAGTTACAAAGATGGTGAAGCATATGTATCAGCTTTTAGACCAACACGGATGTGCATTATAAATATCTTTTATTTTTATTAATTCTTGTTTGTCATTTGAGCATCCCGTTCTTGCACTATAGCTTTCGACGGTCTTGATAAATATTTTCAGCGAAGCGTTGTAATTTTTAACTAACAGTCTCTTGCCTTTGGCCAGCAGACTTTGATCTGTCAACCTGAATTAGATATATAATCGCAAATCCCGACCCTTTATTGTTTCATTTACAAAATTATTCAGACATTTAATATTTTTCAGATATTTTAGTATTTGGAAAAACCTCAGCACGAAGTCATATTAAAGCAAAGGTCTGAAAAGAAGTGTCAGAACTACGTCTGAATTCACTTTTCCCAGTTGAATATTAGTTCACGGTTTGGACCTCTTCTAAAGCTTAAATTTGTTTTACTTTCGTTACTGGGACCTTTCAAATTCTGTCAGCTAGAATAAATGAACGTGGCCACATTGATATTCACTCTACGGGAACTCTCTGTCTTGAAAGCCTGGAAATAACCATATTAAAATTAAACGTTTGTATTGGTGAGCCCCTCCAGTTTATTTTCTTAACACTTTTAATTGTTTCTCCTAAATATGTGTGCCAATCCTCGATATAGTGACACAATTTCTTGCAAAAAGATTTTAAAGATTATCGTTTCTATTTTTCGTAATTATTTCACGTGGCTAGCTACTGTACGGATGTTAGTCATACACAGCAACTTTTCAGGGAAAATACTTGAAATTCAATGAAAAATGTGCAAGTAGTAGGTTCAAAATTAACAACTTTGTCAGATGACAAGTCGGCAACGAGATTTCAGTCTGCTCAAAATTTCATTCAATAATATAAATAATGCACTTAAATGTACATATAATAAGTACACTTGTATATTCCGGTCACTGATGCATTTTTCTAAGTGTTAAGAAAAGAATGCGATAACTAATTAACCACAGCTGAATAAGAGGGTGTGTAGACAACCATTAAAGACTTTCTTACTTTTTCGTTCATTTTGCAAGACAAACGATGCAGCAAACGTACTAAAAAAGCGCATTCATTTGTTTGTATAGGTAGCAAAGCAGGATCAACTGAAGCCTTAATATTGGCTAAATTGCTCATCATCTGGAAGGGCGATATACGTGACACATCCAAGTAGTTACTATCGTCGTACAAAGAAAAGTGAGGCTGGGTACAATTTGTTGACGATGTATCGATTTCTTCCCCTGATATATCAGGAACATCTACCTTAAGGACGAGTTTTTAGATGTCAGTCATGCATTATATATTTTCACAAAGTCCAAATATTTAAACATACGTTAAACATTCCGCCAAGGGTATGCACAGCCGATTCCAGTATGTCCGGTATTTTATTATATTCTTTCATTTTTTGTACATCGCACGACATTTCTTCAAAAATTTTATTAAAGATCCTTTTAAAAATACCAAGCGATTTATAACGTTCCTTATTTTCCTCCGTTTTTGCAATTATTTCCTTCATAACTTGATTCCGAGCTATGCATATTGTTTTGAGAAATTTCTTTATCGTATTTTGCATGGCATCACCAAACATAGGTGTATACCCATCGTCATAATGTAGATTGTCCCATTCGTAGGAGCCCGGAGAATTAGCAGAGCTACAAGGAAATAAATTAATTATCATTTCTTGACAAAATTAGTAGAAATCTACCATAAAAACGTATTTTGTTTTCGAGGAGAATCATATTTTAAATAACTTCCTCCAAAAGACTGCTCGGCTTGTAATAACTTCGCTGGCAATCCAGTTTGATTGAAAACCTGAAGTATTAGCAAAGGATCCATTTAAGAATATATAAGAAACGTGATTTTTATATATTTCTTTCTACCTTACTAACCTTCACCAAACGGTGCAACATAATGACATTAGGAAATGAAGTGAAATCTAGTCGTTCAAAACGGGACAATATATGCACAAATATCTGTGTATAGATAATCAGATTATCGAGTATGAAAGTTTGGTATCGATTATCTGTTGAAAATTCTATATTGTTTTCATTGGATTTTTGTAACTGCCAATCAAAGCCATAACGCCACGGCTGAATATAGCTCAACCATAACTCCAACACCACCGAAAATGAGCTATCCAAAGGCCAACGTCCTATTGTACTTTTTAGGAACGGATAAAATGGTGCTCTCATCATAGGTTGAGCAAGCTTACGCAAATTAACCATAGGTGTTTCATCAATGTAAGCCGAGTTCGCAAACGAATGAGTCTGTTTAATAAGAATTCGTACCACTCGTATGAACTCACTACTGGGTAAATCCTAAAGAATAGATAACACAAGAAGAGATATAAGCCTATATGTATATTGTAAATATGTGTTGATATATAATCCTATTAATGTTTTTAATAAATATCCGCTTTAAATTTCTCTGAAGCACGCCTAAGCCGACCAACCTTAGCTATTATATCTTGATTGAGAATGTTTCAATAAAACTTTAAAAACTCACGCTCTTTCAGATATTACGTTTCAACAAATGTTCGTTCATTTCAGTCGACTTACTCGTCATTCTCAACACGAAAGCAGAACATATCTACATTTCTTAGTCTTTTCGTATCCAAGAAACTAGCGCCACTGCGAACTGTACTATCCATCGAGACCTACTATAGCTTCAAAGTAGGTGAAGATTGTAGCTGCATAAATCGAAAAAATGCAAAAATGATGTCTTCGATTTACCTAGGCAGACGCAAATTTAACATATGTGATTGAGAGGCTTGAACATTTCTTATTGCATGTTTTTACATCCACCACTGAAGGATGAGGGTTATGCTCATTTTGTCGAAAAATTTGTGACCTCACACAATATATATATTCTTGATCAGCATCACATTCTAAATCGGTTTAACCATGTCCGCCTGTCTGTCTGTTGCAAACATTCTCCTGACCCCAAAAATAAAGATATCGCCTAAAAATTTGCAAGAGTGTTTGCAATTGACATAAATTTCTCAAAAGACATGCCCACATGCCTCCACGACCAAAACTCTTATTTTGAAAATAGAAGAACTCAACTGCGCCCGCTCTAAAATTAAAGATTCGGTCCCGATCGAATTTAGTTTTCTTACTTGTTTGTTATTACTATTTTCATCTGATTCGAATTTGACTTTAGAAATTAGTCTATAGGGCTGTTTGAAAATCAAAATGTGCGCAAATTGTTAGCAAAGAAATCAAATTGTTATTATAGGAATAAAGTCAAGATTTGAAACAAATATACATCCTTGGATTGATCTTAGTCTTCGAAAACTGATTACAGACGTGTGCTTAGTTCGAACGATATTTCAAATGTAGTACAAATTTACCTTTGAATGAAAACTCTCTATGTTTGGTACTAATATATTGCTCGAAAACATAAACAGGTAAGGCTTGCAGCACTTGCTTGGCTATCGTGAACACACTTATAAGGAATATTCAAATACTATCTATAATAAAGCCTTAAGGACAACATCAAATTTTACCTTTGGTCGTAAGAGACAATGAGCGTGTGCGCATGAAAGCAGCTCAAGATATGCAATAAGAGTTAGCGTTCAATATACAAATTGCAAAATAATTGCTGTTTTACCCTTGTTTCATCGATGTCATAACGTAACCAGGTATCAATAAAGAAGTGTAGCACAGATTCTGTACGCCAAGCATGCACCCTTGGTGAAACCGTGTTACGTATAAATTGCGCATTGCTGTTACTCGCATCGTAAACGCTAGCGCTAGGAATTTTCAAATATTTTGGTGAACGTTTTGGTTGCAGCGGTTGTATTGGCATAGGTTGTGGTGATTTAACAGTAGGACATATATTCGGCGGCATAACAACCGAATCCGGCCGGCAAGGTAAAAAATTGCATAAGTACTCAGCTGTTAGGAAAAAATACACAGTCTTCATATGCTCATTGTGGACTTGTAGAGCTGCCGGATACATTTTATGCAATGGAAATGTAGCGTATATACAAAAATGCAATATGTAATAATCGAATGCGTTCAGAGACAATGATATCACTTGCCTACGAAAAGTATCTACATTCAACAGATCTGCGTAGAATAAGGAATACTGGCCAGTCTGTATCATCTCGTTTATTTTATGCTGCATGAAAGATAATAAATATAAGAAAAAAAAACATATTTCTAAAAAGCTTTACTTACCGGTAATTGGTCTAAATTCATTTCAAATTTTATAGCATCATTTAGCAAACGATAGCATATTTGAAATAATGGCCCCATAGGAGCGAAGAACGCGAATAATGTATCAAAAAATTGTGGCGCACTCTTTTTGGTGGTCGTTCTTAAACCCCAACCAATGCCGCGATCTCCTATACCAAAAACAGACTGGACTACATTTGGGAATATATCTTGCAATTCGCGGATATTACACTCATTAAACAGACTTTCCAATTGATTGCAACGTTCTAATATCGGATAGTTCAGCAACTCCAGAACACGATTCTGTGGTAGTGTGCAAACATGTAGATAAGTTAGAACTTTCAAAGGTTACCTTCTTTAATACTTACTACGTTTTTATCATAATATTGTGTCATATTTGGAAAAAACACTTAACACAAATACAGGATAAAATATATAAAAATGTATTGCGTTATTCATACATAAACGCGTTTCTTTTTTTTTGCTTAATTATTTTTTTTTGGATGTTGAGTTAAGATGGACCAAAACAATAAATTTGTGACTTATATGTCCAAAATTTTTGTTTAACCAGACAACAAATTTTGCGCGTTTATACCTCTAGTTAACAGCTGTTTACATTATTTTTTCTTCTTCTTCTTCTGCTTAAGTGTGCTTCGAATCAACAACAGATGATTCGCCGGGTTGGAATACAAAAGTCTTCCCGAGAACATGAAATCTTTTGCCTCAGCTTTAAAAAAGTTGTTAACTTATTTAAAGGATTGGTTAGTTTTCTCTTCTTCTTCTACACAGAAAATCATCAAGCGAAAATTCACTGAGATGTGTAAAAAAGGCGCAATGTGAACACAGAGTTCTTTGTTTAAGCTTTAATAAAGTTGGAGACAGATTTGATATATAATATTAATGTTTATTTATTTTAATGTTTATTTGATTAAAATCTTTTTAATTTTACCTTTGACATGTCTGCCACGTAATTTTTTTTACTTTTTATTAAAATACGCATATTACTCGTCTACCATGTAGGATAGAATAGTGTAACTTAAATAGGAGTAACTTCCGTTGTGTAAAAACTAATGTAGTGCATGAGTATAAAATGTCACATAAAAGAATCGAGAATCGAGAGTAAAAAAGTGTAAAAGTGTAAACGCAAAATTATATCTCGCAGACATAATTGCGAAGAATGCGAAGTGTTGAATGGCGAATAAAAGTGGCAACATTCGTACAAAAAATTAGGATATGATCAGAAGATAGTAAGACTCCACATGGACATAAAGGGCTATTCACTATGTTAATTTTGAATAGATGATCATTAAATTTCGTGTGATTAAATATCAGTCTGTTAATAAGGCAAATAATGTAACGTTTGAGTACGCAATTGATAAACCAGGGAGCTCTATTGATTTTTGAAAATAAAGAGTATAAGTGACGACAATAAGGTGAATTATTCCGTTGCTGTTGCCAAGAAATAACTGAATGATTTTGTCGATTGTCCCCAAATTTGCAGAAATCAGAGAACGATCATTAGAATGAGATGGTCTGGAAGATGCAATTTTATCTGGGGTGGGGATCGTCACCTGTAACATCTGTCTTACATCCATCAGTAAACATGAGTGAGAAATGTTTCCATTCGAGCACGAGCATGAGCACGTTCCAGTAGCGGTGCTGCATTTCTGCCGGAGTAACTGTGGATTTTCTCGATGATAAGAAAATATCGAGAGCCAAATGGAATTTTGAATAAGCTACGTACATCACTTCTTAGAATGTTGAAATTATTAATTTTATCAGCAAAAATTTTATGGAAGGAAGGAGAGGAATTGTGTAATATAAAGTCGAAAATGAAAAGTAGGGCCATGATTCTCAAAATATAGCATATTATTAGACGAAAAATTACGATGAAGCATTGCCGCGAAATAGTGGGAAGCTGTTGCAAGTATCTCTTTATGAACACGTATACTTTCACTCCCAATTTCCATTGTAAAATTGGACTGTTGCGAAGTGAAATAGTCGTACTTTAGATTTTACTTTCATTCGTTTTCGTGATTTCCATGCTTACCTCTTGACCCAGGCGCATTTTACTTAAGCCTTCGAGCATAGCAGGCTCGTAATTTGAGTTGAAGTATGTTTTAGGATCGATTTCTTCGACTACACTTTCATTATTTACAGACCTGAAAGCATAACACAGATATCTTAAAAATCGAAGCTGAGCAAAATGTTTCAAAGAATAATAAAAAATCTATAAACTGAGATGAATACAAATGTACAAATAATTGGAATACTGTTAAAATAGATCCCTGGCTCAAATAACTCAAAAACGAAATGTGTTAAAAATTGAGGGTTTATTAATAGAAACTCTATAAAGAAAGATCAGTGCAAACGGCCAAATTAGGACGCAGACTCACCTCAAGTTATTTGCTATTGTTTGAAAAAATATTGAATTGTGGTTTTACTTCCATATCGAGGTAAAGGAATTTAATTAGGCCCAAGAGCTACTATAAGCTTATTAAATTATTATTCGGTCGAACCACACATATACTCCGGTTTAGCTATGGGACGTATATAGCTGCAAAACGTTTAATTTGAACCAATTGTCTGAAACCTTTGGTTTCACTAGAGTTTGCGGCAGCTGCTGAGGTTTAAATCTTGAAAAGAAAATATTAAAATATTTTGCCTTTTATTCGTTCGCTTTATATTTTATATGAGTAATACAATTCTGCTCTTCTTAAGTTGCGCTAAAGAAATACTCTGCTTTGTTGAGCAATTTTCCATGCAGGCAGATTAAACTAATAAGTTTGTATTTCTATTCAATAAGTTAGCGGGCTGACTAAGTAAGGCGTCATTTGCATTTTCATAGTAAAAACTCCTAAGTGGTTAACAAAATAAGCAACCGTGCTGCCATATTGTTTTATTCGAAACATAAAACATGTGGTTTTAGAACAAAAAATAAAGAAATCAACCTAAACATAGCAATCAAAAATGATCGCGCTGCATATCAGCGTCTTCTAAAGATAATTTCTGAACAATGAATTTCTGAGAAAATTTTCAACTCCTGTAAAATTAAATTCCTAAATTTCCTTCTAAAAGGTCACACGTACAGCAAAGCTTATCTCCATACTATTAAGTCCGCATGTAGCTTAAGAGAATCTGCTGAGCGCTTGGTCTTCAAATGTCAAAAATACAAGAGTAACAGAAATCGTCTCAGTCTTCTCTCTTCCTTTGCGGATTTAAGAACAATCTTTTTAACAATGAATGAAGGGTTTCTCAAAGAGCTGACTTCCTCTATTAAACAAACTGGTATCAACATTTTATGTCATTAATGTGCTCAATCCAAAAAATTACCGTCTATCGTCGATTACTTTTCTGGGTTCATTTCAGTCATGAAGGTAGAATAATTTTCTGGTTTTCATCACATGGCAACCACAATACAAAGTTTGATTGTGTGTGAAATTATTTGCTTTTTTTTATAATTTTTTTGTGTTCTGTAACGCGTTACGCCTAAGTTTACAGCGTTTTTGTCCAACGTCACATTGAATGGCTGTAAAATATCCATCATCTGGTAAAGTATCTATAACTACGAAACGGGTCAGTAGCGCACCACACAATCTAACCAAAAAAAAGAATGAACTGTGATTTCTTAAATATTTATCGGATGAAATAAATCCCTCACTTTTATTTAAAATAGAAGTTTCAATTGTGCGCAAAATCGTTTACGAAGCATACGAATTCATATGGAAACAACGAGTGTGAAGGAAGAAAATAGCTCAGCTTTTCAATAACATGAGGGGCTTACCTTATTGGGTTGGCGCAAACACGCAACTGTTATTTGTGCCTACAAGTCTGGATCTCTCTTGTTGTACTTTCACGGCTGTAGGTATCGGCGTTTATGGTCTCCAAAGCGATCGAGGCGTTTGGGGGATATCCGCATTTCGAGAGCGTTTTGTGTATTAATTGATCCATAATTCAGAAATTACCATTTATTACTCTCTAATAAAACAATTTGATGAACATATTTCAACCTTAAAATAAAGGAACTTTATTGTGGATTTTTTATTTCTTACCAAATAGTGCAGTATATAACCTAAAGAAGAACTACATTAGTGTATGATAAACATAAATTAGACAAATAATTTCTAAATTTAAAATAATTGCCTTTATTTTCTTTTTTTTGTTTCTGTACATAAATGCAAAACTATATGATTTTATCAATTCCCATAGAGTTTTGTAAATAGTCGAAAAACTCGAAATCCCAACTCGAAAATAGGAACAACGCCTCATTGTATCAGCTCCCACAGACTTCAAAGTAACTTCAGGGAAATTTGATCACTTTAAACAAAGACAAGCGTGATTTTTTGCATAATTTTAACTAATAGCCCAGAAATACCCGAAATTACTCTTGATCTCCATTTATTGCTTAGGATGCCGAGTAAAGCCGTTCGTAATTTTCTATTTTGGGTTGATTGCGTTTGATATCGACCCGTACGATCACTTGCAAAACTGCTATAATGTAAAATATTCACAAATATGTAATCGCAAAGTATTTGGTACAATTAGTCGATTGGACAAATTGGACAAATTGAACGATGAATTGTTGCAAAAAAAACCAGCAATAACAGATGCAAAATCATCGTCTTGCATAATAACGCTCGGTCGCCTGTTGCAATTGCTGTCAAGGATACACTGTTGCACCTCGAGAGGGAAGTTCTGCCGCAACCAGCGTACTCACCAACCTTCTGACTACTACTTGTTCAGATCAACGCAGCATGGCTTGACTGACACGCGGTTCCACAAATTAAGGAAGTGCGAACGTGGGTCGATGAATCGCTGCTAAACCAATTAAAGTTCTTTCAACGGCGTACCGCTATGTTGCCAGGAAGATTGGAAAAAGTTGTAGGAAATGATGGAAAATATTTGATTAATATATATTCGACCATTTCGCTCAATAAATGCCCTTTTCAAGTGAAAAGATAATCAAAATACATGTAAGCACCTAATATTAAAACATAAGAAACTTGTATTCGGCTGGGAAAGGATCTTGTATGTCGAAAGCCGTTGATTGGTCATGAGATGGTCGTCTATTCCCGTCTTTGGAATAAAGAATTTGGACCGTTTGCAACTATCTTCCCACTGTAACCTAAGAGTAACAAAGCATGAAAAGGCTTGAAGAACTAACTCAACTACATTTCCGCATTTTATAACAATAAGTGGGCGTGTTCAATTTTTCTAATTAAAAACAATCTGTGTTCATTCGTAGAATGCATTTTTGAGCATTGAGTTTTACTCACCTTATAAGTAATAAGTGGAAGACGTGAAAAAGTGAAAAAAAAATGAAAATTTGATCACTTATAACTTTATATGAGCGAATTTTCTTCAATTTTGAATATGAAAGCAGAGTCTTTCATAAATTGAAATTTAGAAGAATTTGCTCTTACATATTTTAAAAATTTGTTAGTATTTATCAAAAATCCAAAAATTTTTAGCTTTGTGTACACTTTGCAATCCTTTGATCCATTTTCAGTACCAATCTGCGTGCAAGAACTTCCAATGTTTTTGCCAAATTTGAAATCGATATGTTAATTTTTGGGACTAGAAGAGCACCAGCCACACAGACGGATATACATGGGCGGGCAGATTTATAATTTGCAGCTAATCAAAAATATATGTACTTAATAGGGTTTCTAAAGCTTTTTGTTGGGTGTTTGAATATGAAAATCCTTTCTTCGTCGATGGGTATAAAAATAAAATCGTTGGTTAAACTTCGCAGTTGTAAAAGTGAAAGAATGAGTTGTTTACGGATTTAAATTTTATGTGTAAAGATTTTGAACTTGCTATCCTATCCTAACAGACATTGGTTTTTCCTAAGATTTTTATTTGACAAAATGGTTTTTGTAAAATCTATTTTCGAAACGGTATTCGTTTTTCAGAGAAGATCAATATCGTAGTTTAAATTTTTAATTTTAACGATTTTTTTAGCATAAAAATTGTGCATTCGAGTTGAGAGACTCAACGCGGAGGCAGAAATTTCTAATTTTGAAAAGATTGACTATATTTAAATTTTTTTTTAGATGACTACTCGGTCAGGAGATTTGACGCTGACGCTGACTAGACGCTGACTATTGGGAACGATTATAGATTGCTAGGTGGTAGAAGGAACGCACTAAATTTTTCTTTATATAATAAGTTCGTATTCTCGTTTATGCTCCACAACAGTTACAGTTGCTGCGCGGAGGGTGGGTCGAAAGTGGAATAGACAAATTTTAAAGTTTGATTTGTAGGTATCAATGAATATTTTTCGAGTTCCTATAGAAATTTTTGCGACACTAAGCATTTCGACAATACACGACGGAGTTACAGGTCTAAATCAGACCATAATATTACGCTGATCAACACTAAGTACAATTTCTGGAGTCTGGTATTACACATGAAAGGATCAATTTAATACACGTTGTCCTGCGCGTGTGCGCGCAAAATTTAGCACGTACAGATCCATTGATTAAAAATATATTGCCTAGTATATTTATCTGATTTGTGTCAATTTTCATATCCACGAGCATTCGACAACCAACACAAACACATAGTCCAAAAAGGAACGGAAGAAGTTTACGTTTCCAAGAACTTTATATACTCTCATGCAAAATTTTGTCATAAGGAAAAGACCAAATCTAATGCACTGACGTTGTTTGATGATGCATGCTTTCGATGAACCCAAATCGATTAATTCTGTTACATCTATGCCAGGTATATCTGTTCCATTTGCTTTGATTCAGCAATAGCTTCAGCTTACTGTTCTTTACTATCAAAACAATCACAAAATGAATGGCCTGAATTTAATCGGTTATATAAAAAGTTTTATGTGTTCAGTACTAAGAAGTAAAATGTATCAACCCTAATATCGATCAAACGGCCTAAAAAAACTGCTATAAGTAATTTAACTTTTTTCGATATTCAAACAAAAATCGACAAGGACGATTTTATTTTTAATTCAATTTATTTTGTCAGAGCTTACTTTTGGTTTGATTTGTTAAAAAATAAAAAGAAAGACATGGAGAATGCCGAAGCAACTGTCGGCCAGTTTCAAACGCTGGTGCGATATAATAATCCAGTATTGGTGGTTAAGCACCCGGATAAAAAAACCGCTCCTACTGAATTAGTAAGAAACTGCAAATTCTCATGGTAGTAGTAGTCCATAATAAGGTGTTTATTATATTATTCACGTACAGGAATTGAAACGACCTCAAACTGCTGGGGCTTTATTGGACACTAAAAAAGAAACTGAGGAGATTTTAAATTCAATTTTACCTCCACGTTGCTGGGAAGAAGACGGCCAACTATGGCAGCAAACGGTATCAAGCACTCCAGCCACTCGTCAAGATGTAATAAATTTACAAGAAATGTTAGATACTCGCTTACAGCAAACGCAAGCAAGAGAGACTGGTATTTGCCCCATTCGTAGAGAACTTTATCTGCAGTGTTTTGGTATGTGAGATATTTTCGATGAACATTCGCTTTAATCTTGTACAGCAAAATATTTTAGATGAAATTATACGTCAAGTAACGATTAATTGTTCCGAACGCGGTTTACTTTTGCTGCGCATACGCGACGAAATTGCAATGTCCATGGAGGCGTATGAAACTTTGTATTGCAGCTCTGTAGCTTTCGGTATGCGTAAAGCATTACAAGCTCACGAAGAAAAGGAAATGTTAAGAGAACGCGTGAA
Source organism: Glossina morsitans morsitans (assembly GCA_001077435.1). NCBI lineage: Eukaryota > Metazoa > Arthropoda > Insecta > Diptera > Glossinidae > Glossina > Glossina morsitans. The sequence continues at coordinate 85,654 of CCAG010022756.1, forward strand.
AATACTAGAAGTAGATAAGGAAAGCCTAGAAGACATTATTAACGACATGAAAATTAAAACCGAACAAACTGATCGTCGTAATGCCGAACTAAGAGCTGCCGAAGAGAAAAAGTATCAAGAAGAAATTGCCTTTTTGAAAAAGACCAACACTCAACTCAAAGCTCAATTAGAAGGCATTACTGCCCCGAAGAAATAATTTTTCAATGGACAATTGTTTAGTTTTTAATTATCTCTTTGATTATATTATAAACATATGTGTGTATAGCAACTGCTTTATTCCATGATATTTGTGTTGACATCTTTTGACTCCCTTTCTTGCATTTCCTCGTCGTCGATGGATATTTCATTAATAATTGTACTGCGTTTGAAAAGTTTTGCTGACGCTTTAGATGGCTCCTCAATTTTTTTATCATTGTCTGTATTTTTGCGCGGCCTTTCACTAGTGGTTTCTGTTCCGACATCGAAGTTTTCAGTAATCGTCGTTGGTGTAACTTCTACGGGCAAATTAACATTTTTTTCACCTTCCAAATCAATTTCCAGTGGCAGCTGGTCTTTTATGGTTTCGATTTGGGTAGTATATAGTTCAAAGACGTATTCAGCCATTTGGGTCATGTTATCAACTATCTTCACGGGGCCTGCGGGATTATCATTGGTTAGCCGCTCGGTGGGGTAACGTTCACTTTCAACTAATTGAAGCTTCTGAGGGCGTTTTGTTAGCTGGGAAAATTAATTTAATTAACAATTATTTATTTAAATGGTTCTTTTAATTACCAGTTTAAATGTTTTTTGCAATTCGAAACAATTTCTAAATAGATTCATTCTGCCAAATATATAAAGACCCAAGCGGGCACGGCTAGTAGCAACAACCAAACGTCTAACATCTCGTAAATGGCCTACAGCTTTTGTGCGTACTAAGGAAATGAGAATGTAGTCGTTCTGCTGACCTTGATACTTATCCACTGTTGTTATTTTTTGCGGCCAACCAATTATTGCGTTGTTACCACAGCGAGCATTAATAACATCACGTATCAAATGCTTTTGGCCATTGTAAGTAGTTAAAATTGATATCTTTTCGGCTGGATAACCTTTTAAACGCATGTACATGTATACGGCTACTATGTATTCGGCTTCTGCTAAATTCTAAAATCGAAGTTTTGTGTTTCTTATTGCTTTAGCTAGTTAAAGATGAGATTTTACCTGATAGAAGAAAGGATTCGGTTCAGATTCTCCAACTCCATTGAAGTCATCCACATTAATAAATTGATAATCGTAAAGAAAACCAGCATTGGCACGCTGATATTCTTTATCAATGCGAATATGTTCAAGATCGTCGAGTTTCTTATAACGCCATCTATACAGAGAACAAATGCTCGAACGAGCACGTCCCTGACCATCCAGATCAACAGTAGGCACACCCAGGCGTACCAGTCTTGTGAATAGGCTTTGTTCCATGTTGGAATATTTCTGAAAGGCCATATTTTTAACCACAGGTGGCAATTGATGGTGATCTCCAATCATAATCCAACGTTTAAGGCGATTGAAGCCATCTAAAGGATTTTGGAGCAATAATGGTATAAAAGTTTCAATCTCTAAAATTTGCGCAGCCTCTTCCATGAGAATGTTATCATAGCGGAAACCTAAATTAACCAACTCTTTGCGTTTGAGAGCAGCATGGGTGCAAGTCATTGCTATTACCTTTGCTTCTTTTACTAGTAAATACTTTGAGCGATCTAAGCCCGTACGCAGTAACTCAAAAGCTCGAAATTCTTCAAGCTCGGCGAAAATATGCGAAATATAGCGAAAACATGACTTAGCTATGTCCATGTAATCGTTAAAGTTGTTTCCACTAAATAAAGGTTGAGGAGCAGCTGCAAAGAATTTGGTAAATGGAAACTTGGTTTCAAATATCTCGCGCCACGAAGAACTATCATTTACTTTTGTCGCGTTAACTTCAACTTGGAATTTTTCCCAGCGAGACATTATGTTACTTAAGAAGAAGTAGCCAGCTGTTTCACAAGTATAGGCATTATCACCCAAAACGCCTAAGGATTCTTGCAATTTTTGCGCTTGACTCAAGAGATCAATGCGTTTGGCCAATACATAGTTAACGCGTCCATATCTACTGAAGTCCTTTTCGGTTTCTAATGATTCTTCCCCATGACCTAAACGTAACAGATGGCGTTCATCGATGTCCAAGCACATGATTTTTTCAAAAAGTTGATTTAGTGCTTGATTGGAATGCGTGACTATTAGAGTGCGTTGATTTGGATGATTGTGATACAGATTGGATATGATTTGTACGGCTACGTCAGTTTTACCAGTACCAGGTGGTCCGACAACTACTGTCAAACCAGGTTGCATGCCGGCACGTATAGCTTCAATTTGAGTTGGAGTGAAATTAATAGAATTTCTAGGAAATATAAATACAAATGTAAATCATTTAAGCTTGCAAAGCTAATAAGACTGACTACTTACTGTTTGGGTTTATTGCCCATATAAGGGCCACGGCTTTCAAATTTGTACGGCATAACCATAATAGTACTTCTCGACGACGTAACGGATTCCTCGTGATCTTCTCTTTCCGATGGTGATGCGTTATCCTTGAATACTAATCGAAAAGGTGGGTTTCGCTGATCTTCCGGCCTATCACATTCGATTTCGCAGTTTGGAAAACTTTTGTTCAAATGTTCATATGACAAAAAGGTATCGTTGAAATCTAAATTTGACTCCTGCACAATTTTATGTTATATTAAGATAAACTCTGCTAACGTAGTTATGCGCTCCTTACTTGATTGGGCATTTTAGAGTAATGAGCGGCGCTGGGATCTCCATATCCTAATAGTATATCATGTAACCATCCCGGCACAACGCATTCGGTGTTCATGAGATGTCTTATAGTCTCTAGAACAGCCTTAAAATTGTTTTCCTTGGGTTTCCTTCTCATTATAATATTAAAATTTTCATACACATCCTCTGCTCCCTAATCGAATTCAAACGAAATAATAATAATTACTATTGGAAGTTAATATCATCCAAACCTCTTGCAAGGCGTCCATATCCAAACGATATTGATTGCAGTCCAACCACACCCTATAGGTTCGCTGTTCTCCTGCCAATTGAGGACGGGGCTCTGGTCCATCTTCTATTACGCGCCCATTAGCATCAAGCATACCTTCTACTTCGCAGCCACGCACACAAGCCAAACCCACTTGTGGTATAAATGGTTCATGAGGATTGTATTTTGTTCCTAATTGAGGCGAGGTATTGCTTTATACTTCTTTCGTTGACTTATCTTAAACTCTAAGCTTACCATAGGGTTTCGTCGGTTTTACGGTAATTAGAAAACAAACGTCATGTTTACGAAGATTTTCCCATTCATCTTTAATTTCCTTGCGCACTGACAATGTCACTGAGACGTCAGCACGAACCCTTGAAGGCTTCTTTTCGCCAATGTGTGGTTTCGCCACCTCGACTACAGCGAACGACGCGATAGGCAAGGCCATGCGCGCCCAACCACCGAAGACTACTTCCTCCTCTTCAGATAACCATGGTAGCATGCGGCTCACGGAGTCCTCGATATCTTGGCGTATTTCGTAGGTAGACTCAAGGCGGAAGAGATTGAAATTGCGTAACAAATAATCGTGCAAAGTTAGAAATTGAAGATTCAATTTTGGCAATGCCAAGCAACCATCTCCTGAGTAGTATTCGGTAGGCACGATATTCTCATCCCAAATAACTAGTTCCGTGGGATACAAAGGCATTTCATTTAAAGCATCCAATTGGGAGCAACGTCTCTCATGACGTGTTATAAGTAATTCCTTTAGAAATTGGCTATCTAAACGATGCCATTGAAATGGAGGTTTCACATCTTCGGGTACCAAGTTCAAAAATGAAGCTATTTGCTTGAGGGCATCCCCATCAAGATTACCGAAATGTCGTTCCAACGCTTCGCGACTATCAACGCTGGCAACGTTAGAGAGAGCGAAAAGTCTTAAATCGGGAAATTTTGCAAAAGCTGCTCGCTGCAGTGAAGTAATTTTCTTATAATGCAGTTGAGTCATATCATGATCAGTTAGAGAGTCACCTGTCACATCATTGATCTCAAAACGTGAGTAAAACTTTAGCATATCCAACAACTAAAATGAATACCAGATACGAAGTTTTAAGCCAATTGCAAAAATGGTCTTAGCCGACATGTCGTAACATAAAGGACATCATCTCTTCAGAATCTCAAGATTTTGTTGTAAATTATCGAAAAGACTACATTGAAGTATTGTTTAGCGGCTATAACGGTTGCCATGCATAATATTTTTAGACAGAGAGTCTTAGTAGTTCTGGGTTTCACATAGGTGCGTACAGTGTTAACAATTTAGCTCAGTGACATTGAGCGAAAAGAAAAGACCGAAAGAGTATACTCTTTAACGATAAACAACCACACATATCAAGTTTGCTTCAAAAAACTATTGTATTTGAGCAAACACACACCTACCACGCATAATTAATGAGTAATTTAACGGAGAGAGGCAAGACTGAGAGAAGAAGAGAAATAGAGCGAAAATATAAATAAAACGGAAAATTAATAAATTCTAACTCTGTACTGTACCGAATAGTACACAAGCGTTCCAGCATAAACATGTTTGCGGCAATAACGGCTTAGCTCCTCTTGTATAAGAGAGTATAATGTTAACAATTGAGAATAAAGAATAAATTTAACACCAAACGAAAAGTAGCAAAATAATAAATCTGTACACTTTTCTATTAAAAAGTTCCGAAACAATTGCTTTAAAATTAATTAAAAAATATACGATAAGAAAGTGAACTTTCACTTACAAGCCTGTCTTCAGATGACCACTTGACGCATTGACTGTTGAAACGGCGTCATTTCACTACACTCTGTAGACAAAAAAGGGCATTACATTTGCGTATGTGTGTTTATGTAAAAGGTGCTCAAATATAAATCATTTAATGAGCAAAAGCATGAGAGTGCGATCGCTATTCCTGTGAATGTTGCTGTGCAAATGAAAAATTAATAAGAATTTATAATAAAAATAAGTCAAGAAAAAATAAAGACCGGATAAATATTTTTAAATATTGTCAGATGCCACCGAATTGTTGACCGATATTCGCGTAAAGGCTGAGTAAATAGCTACGATTTGTTATGGCTAACAACGACTGGTGGTTCACTGGTGCTTGGGTGATCCTGTTATTATTAATGCAAAGTTGCAAATCATTCGCTAATAACGCGACACCGCAAAGTGCTAAATCGTCAGAGAAAAGTGATGAGCAATTGGTGCGGGTTAATAAATGTTGCGAAAAATTTGAAATATATAATGATTCGGAGTGCACACAAGTAAATGAAATTGGTAAATAACTTGAGGACTTTTGCAAATAACAATATGCGTGTTGCTCGAATTCTTGCTGATTTCTATGATATTTTTCATTTTAAGATTATTTCCGACCTGTCTTCACCAGCTATAAGGGCGAACATAATGTATCGGTTAAATATAAATTTGTTATCGGTCTGCCCGCATGTGGATCCACACAATCTTGGCCTATTTGTCATTATCAGGGTGTAAGTACAATATTGCTTGGACTAGAACAGAATTGAGAAGATTTACTAAATTAATTAAGGTAATGTATTCAAGAGCCCAGATAAACTAGTGCTATTGGAAGACGGCAAGTTGCGACATTATACCATTACACAAGAGGAGAAGGAGGAGGATCAACATATCGAATATTCGGACGACGAGCAATTTGATGATACTCATAAGCCATTATTTTATGACTATCCTCAAGGCCAATACTGCATTGAAAGGGTAAGCTACCGAGAAAGTATTTATTGATTATTTTTTAAAATTTACTTTAATAAACTATCTAATTATTAGGCCGTTTCTACCACTGGTAATCATCGACAAATTTTATATGCTAGCGTATGCTTGGCTAAAGACAAGGAAGATTCTGGATTCCTTCTGCGCAAAGTTGTAAATCCTATATTTCATGGAATTTCAATAATTATTCTACTTTTGATTGCCATCGTATATTTTGTATTGCCTACTTTAAGGTCAGTGGTTTCTTACTTTTTTTCAATTCTGTTGTAAGCGAAAGATTTATTTTTGCGTGCGACGATCTACGAATATTCATTCTCGTGTATTTGTGCTTATATCGGTGTCCCGCCTTGACATTTTAAAGGGTCTTGATTTTGTCGAGGAAAATACGAGTTAATGGGTTTTTGAAAAAAAGAAATCAATAGTACAAAGTTTTGAAAATTTTTATGGGAAGTTAAAGAAATGCAAAAAAGAAGCCCCCTCCCCACTTAGAAGTCTGCATTGTGGAATTAAATGTTTTTCAAGATTTTTCGCAAATTTTTTTCACACGTTTTCAAGTTTCAATCAAATGTTCGATGTTAAGAAAGTTAATTTGTCGTTCCTTTTCAAATACCAAAAAAACCTGAAGGTATTGGGCCGCGGAAAAATGGAGTGTTCGTTGAAGTTAATTTTCTATCGAAATTATTAGAGTTTTCCGATCATTTATTTTGCCAATTTGTGAAGTAACCGATGATTTTAATTATTCAGACTTTGTGAATCTCTATATATACGGTGGAAGATTCCAAGGTAAAAAACTTATATTTTGTAAACGAAACTTGACCGAGCGTTTGGACATTCTTCCAATTCTGGCCTGTTTTATTCCACTTTGACATTTTGATTTCATTTTCTGGATTTGACTCAATTTTTGAACAAAGAGATATCGCCGATGTGGTCACAATAATGTGAACTTTTAAAAATAGGCATGTGTAAAGAAAGTATAACTGAATATTACTTTTATTAGCTGTGTTGCATATCAGCGATAGGCGTTAGTTCGGCGAACCGAAGCCGTGTACAGATTTTCTTGTGGCAGATATGACAAGTGTATTCAACAATGACGTTTTAAGAGGATAAAAGTACACCAATGTTATTGTTTTGAACGAACTGCATCCGATTGTAAACGATCCATGTTTTCAGTTTTTAACTTTTACGTGAGCGAATTTATGCCAGAAAGTAGGTATTTAGTTTAAATTTGCTATTCCAATGTCAGACACTCATGCGGACAATAATAATAATGTTCACATCGACTTATCGAAACTTGAAAAAGCATATTTCCGTCTTTTAAAAAAGAAGTGCAAAAGAAAATATCGGAGGGCGTATATAAACTCCTATGCAATTAAGTAAAGCGTCTAAAATTTCAATAATTTTCTACAGATATGTTAACTTTACATTTTAACGTTTCTTTACAGGGATTTAGTAGGTAACATCATCACGACCCTATCGTTATGTTTGATGGTTGCCCAGGCTGCCGATCTTGTCCGCATTTTCACCGAATTCACAAATCATGTTAGCTTCATTACCGCTGACATTATACTTTACTTTAGCATTTTGGCAGCGTTTTTCTGGCTAAATAGTTTCGGTTATTACATTTGGAAAACGTTTCGTTCTCGCAATGTATTTTTACGCGTCACAGATGGGCGAAAGTATTGTTACTATTCGTTTTACGTTTGGGGATCGACCGCGGCTTTGGCGATAACAGCTGTATTCGCACACTTCTTTTTGGACATAGATTCGGACAAAAAGCAAAATTTAATAGCTGATCAAGAGACGATAGGATGGCTGGGCATTGCGATATTTTTTTCGCCTATTGCGTGTACAATACTTGTTGACGTCTTCTTTTATATAACAACTTTAAAATTGATAAATCGGCGTAACGTTTACGGTCGTATACAACACAAATTAAGAGCCAAGTATTGTTAATTAAGTTGTCTCTCTCTTTTCGAATATATTATTAATCCTCTTTTTTTACAGTTTTATTATGTTTGCGCTAATACTATTGGTTATGACAATCAATTGGTTGTTTCTGTGTTTATCATGTTTGCAATATGAAGGCCTCCTGTACGCTCACATTATAGTCAACGCTCTGCAGGGACCAATATTGCTCTACATATGTGTTATACGTCAAAAGCATGTTACATTTCTTTTGAAGAAGTCATGTTGTTATAACGAACCACCGTCAGCTAGCGATTGGGGAGATGAGATGCATTATATGAACGGCAATAACTACTGATATTTTTATTTTTTATTTATACAAATGACAAAGGAGAGCAACCTAACATATTCGGTACATAGTACTCATAAAATTCCACCTTTGTGCCGTTAATATGTAATTAGAAATATTTAAGCAGGACTTTAGTGTAATTACTATAGACTTCCGTTTCTTTTTATTGTACTTAATAAAAATTAAAAAGACTAAAGCAATAAAAAAAGACGATGTATTCGAAACATTTCTGAATTATTTCTTATCGCACATCTTTTAAGGAGAAGCAATTTCCTTATTCCCGAGTAGACAAAGATAATCAATAGTGAAATAGTACTTACCTGACCGAATAGCTTGCCTTCTGGACGTTGCACTAAATTGCAAATTTGTGCACGCACTATAAGATGACAATCGTCCAGCAATGTGTTGAAGAAACGTCGTGTGGGCAAGAGAGCCTCTAAATCTATCATTAATTCCAGAAAGCGTTCACAATACTGTATAGTATGCGCTGAAACAATGCCATCCAAAGAAATATTTTCTAAAATCTTCAAGAAATTTATGATGAGATTCTGCAGAAAATGCCGTTCCCAATTAATTGTTGGCTTCGTCTCGGATTTTTCTTTTTTTGCAATTTACGCCAATATTTACGCCATTCTGGTATCTCGTGTAATTCTTGCTCCAAGCGTTCTAATGTAAATTAAAATTATATATTTGATTAATCCCTATATACGTTGAGACATATCTTACTTGGTTGTAAACAGTTCCAAATTGAAAGAGATACCAAACGTTTTACTTGATTACGGCACAATTCAATTTCCATACTATTGAAACAATGATTTAGAAAAACGATTAGAGCAGTTTTCTCACGCATTTGACATTGTCTCTCGTCAGCTAAACAATTTTCAAGAGCATGCATGAAAAAATTTGGAAATTCTTCCGGCATATCTTCGAAAGTATTCCACACTTCCACACGTTCTCGAAACTTTTCATTGACCATAAAAACTATCGACATTAAATGGGCAAAAGTAGCTTCAGATCGTTTGTAATTTGGCCATAAATACTTTTCCAAATACTGGCTAAATTCCAGCAATATTATCCTTCGGATGGCATTTTTATGATTTAAAATCTCTTTCGTATAAATATCCTCAATTATACGGGCATCATAGGGTAAATGCGATGACGCAGTGTCTGTTGTTACTTGCCAATATTTGGCTGCTATCTACAATAATATATCTCTGAAATATATTTAAAGCCATAAGCGTTATTATTACTCACCTCCCATATAACATCTGAACCTATTTGTGAGACAGTGACAGTGCCTTTATTCTTGTTATTTGGATTTCCTCCTGTCTTTTTATCCGAGTTTTCGCTAGAATCCTCGATATGCATTGTGATTTTTAATGTTGAAGCGGTAAAACGTGAAAAGCAATCACGAATAGTTATCAAAACAAAATTAGTGTGTTCCTACTGAATTGGTACAAAACAAGCATAACAAACAGCAAGGGTAGCCATTTATCGGCCCCCGTCACGACTTTTATCTGTGAGATATTAACATTTAATATAATTCTTAAAAGTTGTCCAAAATCTTTACCAACGTAGTACTGTCATCTTAAAACGCTGTTGGTCTACTCTTTCTTTTTTTTATTTATTTACCATCTCGCAAACATATGAATGACTGACTTTGTTGAGTGAGTAATGATTATGACGCAAGATCTTAAGACGCTGCAATAAATGACCAATCATTAAATTTACTGTTTGATGGAGTGACGTATAAAAGAAAGAGGGCGTTTAATATTATTTATAAATTAAATTCAATGAACAAAATGATATATAAATCCATCTGGCATTCTCTTACTGTTCACTTTGATTTTCTTTTGTTCAATTCCAAGTAAGCACCATCTGTATTTGAGAATTGTCAGAAGAAAACGTCTTAGCTTTTTACATTTTTCACAATTTGGATACTCTGCTGATGCAGTAGCTTGGTTTCGTTTGCATATGGGGTACGAGTTTTTATATTAATTAAATGTTGGTGAACATTTTAAAGCAAACTTTTGCAAGGCTTGTGGAAATGTCCAATATAAATATTATTAATATGTTTTCAAACAAGTGTTAATGAAAATGTTGTTTCTTTAAAGAACAACTGGATAGAAAATTAGGAAGTGGAACCTTAGTAAATAATCGAAATACATGAAGAGCAATTTCTAATTAAGTTTTCAAGTTTGTTCATCCTGCGCTTTAAATAACGAATACTTTATGAACAAGAGGGTTGCCACATTCATTTTCTGTTGGACTTATTTTTGAGAATATGGCGGGGTTAATGACTATAACAGCACTGTAGGTAACGATGATTAAAGGTTTTTAATTTGCAAGTATTGTTTTATTAAATCTCTACTATAAAATTAAAGAAAATCTTTTTGAAGCATGTCTTCACCTGGTAATTTTTTATTTATTTCTCTTTTCCCATGCACCAGTTTCGGTTCGTGCTTTTGTTAGAAAAAAAAAGTCGGTTAAAGAACTAAATATTTACGCGATTCTTTAAGCGAAATTGGTATGAAGGTCTTACCAATAAACCTATACTAGGAAAGGAAATTAAAAATTTGTTCAAGTTTTCATACTTCTCTCAAGTTCTCATACTACTTGTTCAAGTTTTCATACTTCACACATCATCGAAAGCTATGGATAAAAAGTGTTGCTGCAAACTTTCATTGAAACATAATAAAATACAATGAAGCAAAACTTAATAAAAATAACGGGTGGGAAGGAATGTTGACGATATTTGCACGCAGCTGGCTTCTTGCAGCGAATTTTAAATAAATACTTAAACGAATAAATAAATACTTATATCAAAACTGATACACGTTACATCAGCTAAATTATTGACCGTTCTTCCGTATTTTGGAAGTTTCGGTATTTTTGTCTTGACTTATATGACTTTAATCATTTCTCTAATCGACAAACGAAAAACATAGCCATATCTAATCAGTGCTCCAAACACATACGGAATGGATTTTAAGTATGTAATCGGTGCTCCGACTCTTCTTCTTAAGTACAGAAAGGAAATGATAGAATGCGAAGCCATTAATATAACCGATCAAAACATCTTCAAAAAAAGAAAATAAATAAATAAATGAAAAGTAATAAAGCTAATGTAAACCCATTTTCTCGTAAAGTAACATATGTCCGTATTTGTTGTAAGAATTATTAAAAGAAGTAGTTTAATTGCGTTTGCATTTCCATTTATTTGATAACATAAGTATATGTGCGGCAAACACCAAAGTTTGCTTAAGACTTGAAGGATTTCCAAATGCTTGAATTATTATCAGTGTTTCCACGTGCATCGTCCGCGTTGCTATTAAGCACGGAAGTGACAGTTAAACACAATTAATTTAAACGCTTAAGAGAATTGTTTTTATATAATTTCTGTAAACTTATTATTATTATTATTATAAATTTAGCCAGAGAATGAATTTTAAGACTAAAGTCTTAAAGCACTAGCATCTAAGGTTTTCGGCTTTTATGTTTATTAATATTATTATTATTATTATTATTATTATTATTATTAAAAACTCTACCGCACTTGAGATTTGAATCCACGACCATTGAATTGCTAGTCGAGACTCTTGCCTACTCGGCCACTCAGGCGGATTTTTTTTCTGTAAACTTAATCGACAAACTTGTAAGAAAAGTCTATTGTTTTTTATAATTTTTTTAAATGCTGATATATAAATTCATACCTAAAATAAAGATAAGATCCAGAAGACTCTTCTACTCAGTAACAATAAAAGTAAAGGTAAAGGGATAACATTTACAAATCGGGCCAACTGCGGGCAGCGGCCATTCCAAACTTTTTTCCCTACTTCTTTCTAATCATCATCGTATTGTAGTTCTAGGGCAACATCCGGTAGGAGTGCATCCCCTTAGCCATATTTCGAAAATTTGAACGAGAACTTGGCGTAAACTAAATTTTTATCTTTCTTTCTAACAAGCGGGTTGCTGATTACAAAGTATACGTATCGTTGATAAGATTGTGAATAAACGTGCACCATGTTCCTGCAATACCTGCAATATAACATATCATTGTAAACACCACTACATAGCATTGTTAAAAAGTCACATACAAACAGACATGTCACAAATGTCTTGTAAATTCGGTGGTTCGTTTGTCAATGGCTGCACCTGACCTTTTTCCATACAACCTTTACCAAAAAAATGATGAAATTGGTCCGTAGTAAATTAGCCTTAGGAGATTCGGATTACATGGGTCTACTTTTTAGATCACACCCTATAAGTAAACTAAGTCTGTCAAGCGTTGTCGTTGAGTATCCTCCAAAATGACGGCTTCCATGCAAGTTATGCATTTACATAAAAATAATTTACAATTTCTTTATTATTATGATGAAAACGAATGAATGACTGTATTAGGCGAGGTGGTGCGATAATCGATCTTTCCCGACATGGAATTCGTACTTGTTTTAAAAATATATGAGTACACATCAACAATAATGTGTTGTTGTAAAATGAGGGTTGAATGATGAAGCTAGGAAAAATTGGTTATAGTTTAGAGTCCGTAATTAACCATTGTCTTGGGTGATTTTGCACCAAATTAGGAGTGTGAGCTGCACAAAAGCTAAAATTAAAATTGAAAACAACAATGAAAAACTTTATTCTTGTTAGACCGAATATTTTAATGCCCTTCATTTGTATGTTTTTATTAACCCTTATTAAATGCACTTTAAGTTTAAAAAAAATAAGTGGAAGAACAGCAAATTCTTCGTACATAACTGTGCCTGAATAAATGAAGCAAGATATAGGTACGTGTTAATTAACCTATTGCAGGAAGATGACATGAACAGATTATAACATGTATATTCCTATTTAAGTTGGGTGCTTAAAAAAGCATGTATAGAAAACGCAAAATGTTCAAGGAATGTTAAAATCAAAAGACAAACAGTACTAAGGGTAGGTGTCCGATATTTGGGATGTTCGCAAAACGGAAGGTTTTCGTTTTAAAGATTTTTGTTCTGACATTGGAATTGATTTAGGAATGATTTAGGCAGAATAAATTCGAAAAAGGAAATGGTGACGTCAGTAGGCTGCCAGAATCTGGAAGGATTGCGTGACAAACACTTGACAACTCTAATAAGCCGCCTGTGGTTGGCGTAACAGTGTCGACGAAATTAGTTGTATACCACAAAAGAACAATGCAAATAAAGACAATAGTTTTCCGATACACACAAAGCAATTGTTAAGCGAAATTCTTCAACACAGATTTTTTCGAGCATTTCCATATATTTATGTAAAAAAAATTTTTCACAAGATTTAAGTAAAAAAGTATTGAAATATTTTCCGTAAATATGTGGAAAAGAAAGAAAGCTAATAGTAAAAGTCTGTTAAAAAAAATCGGAAATGGAATAATTACAAACAATAAAGGTACTCCGCTAACGCTCTATGAACCTTATTTCGATAAATTAGATTTTTGGTACAGGGCATATTCAGTTTGTGTGGACGTGTGCAATAGCTGGAAGGACTTAGAGCAGGCTCACCTTTTATTATACCGATCGATTCAGAAAATGATTTTAAGCTAAGCTTGTCCGCCCGTACGATGTCTGTCCATGTGCCTTTGTGTTCTATTGTGTGCTATTTTTGAGGTATTGTGACGAAGTTTGGTGCACTGATATGCTTTGGCCGACGGACAAACTCTATTGAAAATTAATTAGACGGGATCACACTTTCGACTGCGCCCTCTGTAACGCCTTATTTTGAAAGGTGGTAGTATGAAAAAAAATTTCTCAACATCAGCAGTTAGCATATTGTTGCGAAAGATTTTGATCGGAAGCGGCAATTTTTTGAAACTCTCCGATATAACCCTTCCCGCGAAAATTGATTTTTGATATGGTGAAAAGTCTAATTTTCAATATTTTTGATTGCGAATATTATTGGTCCAAAATAGTAATTAAACATAGGAATTAACCTTACCGAATATGGCCCCCGTAGGTCTATTTGTTGGATATAAAATAATTAACTGAAAATTATGCCATAGCGGCAATCTAGAAAACAAGAGATTAACCTTAGCGAGCTTGGATCACATAAGTCTATTGTTTAGATCCTAGCATATATATATCGAGCTTGGATCACATAAGTCTATTGTTTAGATCCCAGGGATATAGGGATTCTCATGAAAAGTAAACCCTTATATGATGAAAAGTTGCAATAAATAAGATCTTTGACCAGTAAATTGCGTTTGCTAAACTTGTATCAAGTCAGGTGAGGTTTTGGGCATCTCCAATATGTGAGCTGTTATGAAAGCATGTCTTTACATGAAAAGACACTCTTAAGCAAAGTGGTGTAAGATGTCGACTTTAATACTCTTACTTTTACTACTCTTTCTTTTAGTTTAGCAAAAGAAGGGTTTAAAGGATGTCTGCTAACATGGACAATAATACAGATTTAAAAAGAAGCCCGCCGATTCTCTTTGACGCAAGAAAAGTTCTACACAACGTTTTCCGATTTCAGTATTAACCAGCCGAGTATCGTGGTCTCTTTATTCCTTTCACAGAAGTTTGAATAAAGCATATTTCATGTGATGACGCATGGGAACTGGCCGCATTTCGAAAACCCACATCACTGCTAAAGACGTCATAAACGCTAGATCTAGGAAAAGTTATTGGATAGCTTTTGAGAAATTTCCCTCACACACAATTTAAAGTTCTCTAATACCGAGCAAATGGAGAAAGCTTTAGAAGAGCCAGATCTCGATCACAATATAGGTGGAAAGACTGGCTGTCTAGATTTTACTTTAGGCATGGGAAAAATGTAAAGAGATGTAAGCAATCATGCTTCTACAGCGAAAATAAGGAACGTTCAATAGACCAGTTAAGCGCGTTCTTTGAGGCGTCAGACGGTAGGCATGACAATTTAACGGTTTGTTGCCTATTTATTTGTGATGAATCGAAAACAATGAAGTTTTTAGTAGTTAGCGGAGCTGATAGCCTTTGCTTGTATCAAAATTAAAAAAAACCTTTTATTGGTGCCGTCTTTTTACATAAGGGGGTGCTAGTAGATGTTCAGAATCGGTTTCGGATTGACCCTTTGACTGACCAGTTAAATGTAAAGTTGTTAAAGGAGAATTTGATTTTCTGTTAAAATCAGGAGTTCCTAGCCGTTATGGTTCTAGTCTGATTCTAGTGCAGAATCCAGACGTTTGGAGACAATTTGGAGATGTACGGCGTTTGAATGTGGTTACAGTCCCCGATACCTGTTCTTTACCTCATATAGAGGACGTGAATGTGAATACGCGTAACCAACGAGTATTTTCAAAGTTGGATTTAGTCCGCGCTTATCTTGAGATACCGCTCGTGCTAGTGGACATGTACAAAATTGCAACTACGACACCTTTTGAGATGCTAGTGTTTTGTATGGACGCCTTTCGACTTATGGAACTCCACGTCTACGTTCCAAAGATTTATTAACGAAGTTTTCAACAAATTTATTTTTCAATGAAATTGTTTTCGTCAACATAGATGACGTATTAGTATGTGTTGAAAATGAAGAATAATTTTACGACATTTATATGCTATTTTCAAATGTTTAGGGGAACATGGAGTAAACATTAATCAAGAAAGGTTGATATATTCCGAAAAGTAGCTCTAAGAACATCCATCTCACTTTACCTTCACCATCTTCCTTACCTTTACCTACTTCGTGTAATCATAGATACCTATTGTCTGTTAATGTTTGGTGTACTCCTTGGCCTGAAGTATGCCCAGTTAGGGACACTTCGGCAGCAACTATGACTTCGATTTTTTTTACTTATTGAGTTAGTAAAACTCTACTGACAGGGGGACAAAGTTCACCTTTAATATGTTCATTACTAGCAAGTCACAGGATTATTTCTTGAACTTAATGATATGGTTCAGAGATTTCATTGGCCAATTTTAGTAAGTAACCTATGGGCTTATTACCTCTTAGGCATATTCTTAAGGAGGAGTTGAGATGCTTTATTGGCAGAATGTGCGACTATCTGTTGAAATTTCCATTCCAGGTACAAGCGAAACAAACTCTGATTTCTTGGTATTCAAAAATGTGCGTTCAAATTTATCTCACCATAGACGTACCAATGGAGGAATGAATGTTCACAAGTACGTGCTTACACGCATGGAGCCATCGATGCAGACTCTGTGTGGAAGACCATGCAAAGTTAAAGTTAAGTTAAAGTTTACTTTAAAGGTAATATTGATGCTGATGTGAGAACTCTTTCAACTGATAGCCTTAAACTGACATTGATAGGACTGCAGACCTTGGACCTCGTAATGCTTCGGTAAACAATAGGAGCGGAAGAAGATTGCCACAGTTTTTTTCAAAGTCACATATCTTGGTTTGTCATTTTGTCGATACTTTACAATCGTTCCCTATCACTGCGGAACGATTTTTGGAATCTTTGTGTGAAATTTCAGTTACAGTTGCCTTTATTTTTTTTTCTTTATTTAAATATGACCAGTTCATCAAAGGATGTCCCCTATATGATAACGGTCAGAACGAAAAGATACAATGATGGCCACAGCCTCGTGGCTATGTGTGCTCTGAGCTACGACTAAAATAATCCGTACCTTGCTGAGATTAGAACTCGTAAACACTGACTTGGTTGTCGAGATTCTTAGCTACTCTAATACTCTGCGGATATTTGGCGACTGTTGCAAGTCCGCAAAAGTTATGAACGAAATTGGGCCGTTTTTTAACAAATAGGTATAAATGTCCACAGTACTAGTGTTAAAAAAATTTAAGTGCGATCTCGGATTTTCCTCGTTGACAGTGAAGAAGAAACCGTAGCGTAATTTTGGAATAGCGATTCTCTTATACCTTTTCGATGTATTAAATAATGCTTATGTCAACTATTTTACGCACTGCTATTAACTTTTGTTTGGATCGCGTAAATATATGAATAAATCATGACTTCATGGATACAAAACACTATTGAGCGGTGATATGGCGGATGATACCATTAAAATGCTTGCAATACAGATAATTTTGTTTTTCTGCCCTTCATTGTCAACCACATCGATTGAAATCATTTTAGGAGAATAATGCCGGAAAAATTTATGTTACAATTTGTAAACATGAAACAGTTTGATTTATAATAATGTGACCACACAAGCGCATGCCTTACATTCAACCATAAACGAACGTTGACGCACGTTAATACCTACGTTTAATAAAATATTTATGCTTCGTTTATGTGTAAAATAAATTTAAAAAATGACTTCTATTTTGATTTCGCAATCGACACGCATTTCTGTTGTATTTGACAAAATGCATGCGAATGTGTTGACATGTTTTGTTACGTTTTTAATTAAATATTTACTTTTTTTGTTCATTTTAAAATTAATTAGAATGTGTTGACTCTGACAGTTAAAGTCAACTAACTATGCAAGAATTAATTTATTTGTTAAATAAAATATGAAATGACAGCAAAACTTTCCATTTGAATGCATTCAGCATTCAGTTAACATATACGACGGGTGGGAATTACTATTTCAATGACGCTTTATTTCATGTTCATTCGATGTGTGTTAATGGCACTGTTGAAAGCTTTGCGCAAAACGTTTCATTTACTTTGATTAGAGATGAAAAGAGAGATAACCCTATGTGTATGTATGTACACATGTATATGCATTGATTTATTATTTCTTTGGGGAAATCACGGGAAAATATTCGATTTTATTGATAACGTGAGGAAAACAAATCACAAGGAAATGTGTTTAATAAATATTTTTATACTTAACCCGTAAAATTAAATTCTAATAATTTCGCCGATCTCTCTTTTTTCCTAAACCGCATTAAAGGCTAATCTAACTACAACTGTATGTTTGTGTTGCGTTTGCTGTTGACACTCGCCTAGTGGCAAATTTTAAGATATTGATCTCAAATTTGGCAGGGACGTTGAAACTTTCCGCGCAAACGTTGGTATTGAAAAAGGGTCTAATTAATCAAGGGGCTCTCCCAGAGTAAACTGAACGCACCTCTGCTTTTTTAAGCAAAGATTGGTGGATTTTTTCTCATTATTCAGAAATCAATAGGCGCTTGCATCTTTTTTGATTAGCGACATCTATTGGTGAAAATGATAAAGTAATGCGAAGTATCAATCTACAGAAAGGTTAAATTTGATGATTTTCACCTTTCGCTCTAGCAGTTTTCCGTTTAGGGTTATTGAGTCATTGTATTGGCGCTAATTAAATGCTTAAAATTGCATTTTCGACATTTATTACTTTCGTTGTTCAATTTGAAGAAATGTGATGCCGAAGTCCACCAAAGACTTACAGTGATGCTGCTGCATCATGTCCCAATTACCGGTTTTGATTTCAACGTTTTAAAGGTGATAATTTTGAGGTCAATGACAAAGAGCTTAATAGTTTATCAAGTATTTGTAGACGTTTACATCCGGTGGGAAAGATCCAAGAGGAGGGAAAAAGGCTACCATACGAATAGACTGAAAATGCCATGGCAAACCGTTTTATTACGGTTTCATTGCTTATTAGGCAAAAAAGGTATTTTCTGCAGGGTATTGTGACTAAGGATGAAAAGGGTATCTAGTACAACAATACCAAGTGCAAAAAGTCATGGGCTAGTCCAGGAAAGCCATCCACATCAACACCGAAGCGGAATATTCATGACCCTAAAGTTTCGCTTTGTAAATGGCGGGATTAGCAAGGTGTAGTGTATTACGAGCAGATGTCTGCTAAAGTCAATTGAACAAATAGAACGATGTATTGTTATAAAAAAAAATACCAGCACTAGCGGCTAACAGACAAGGCCATCCTTTTCCATGATAACGCTCGGCCGCATGCTGCAAGAATTGTCAAGGATAATCTGTTGCAGATCGGATGGAAAGTTCTGAAGTACCCAACGTATTCACCAGACGCACTGCCTTCTGATTACGCCTCAAGAAGTACCAAAATGTGTTGATGATTGGATCGCTGCCAAACCAATGTCCTTCTTTCGACACGGTATTACCATGTTGAAAGAAAGATGGAAAATTGAACCAACTTTTCTCAATAAATACCTTTTTGCAGTGAAAAAATGGTCAAAACACATGCAGGTACCTATTATGAAATGTAGAAGGCTAACATTTTCTAACACATACACACAAAGTTATAGGTGATCAAATGCTTATGTTTGCTATTTATTACTTAAGGGAAAGGATAACGTAAAGTATATTGAAAATTATTCTGTACATTCTTCACATGAACAAACATTGTCTACCTATAAACGTGTTAATTCTAAAAATGGTGGGTGGCACGACGTAGTGGATACTTTCTTTTTACAGCACAATAAATTGGATAGCAAATAAAATGACGGGAAGAGTGGAATACGGCAAAGTCTACTCAATTTTTTCTTACCAATTCTATTGATATGGATATCAAATAAAAAGGATTGGATATGCATAGTCATATAAAAGCGGCTGAGATAAGATCATCTTTCAGCTTTTAGGCCACCATAATAAAAGCTTATTTATATAAAAAGTTGTCAAAAGTTATTGTTTGCACTTTAATAGTCAAAGTAATAATGATTTTATTTTGAACTGATTGCTTGTTTTCTTCGTAACGTTTATTCTGCACGTAAGCAACATCATTTTTTATAGTTAAAACAATTTCGAAAATATTTACAGCTCATGTACACAATAAAAGAATCACGGTGCCATTTTCACTCATCATATAAAATTAAAACCTTTTACCTTTAATAGGCATTCACGTATTTGCTGTAGGTAAATGGATAAAAACAATAATTGGAGGTCAATTTATTTAGGACTTATCACCGTTTTAATGAAAAATGTTTACACGTGCAAATAAGAAGTAGGACAAAAGGTTTTGATTTTTCTAAATGAAACCTCTTAGTAATTCACGTAAAACTTCTAAAACTCCTTTATACTTATCAAATATTAGTAACTTGCAATACCAGTTACCGTAGCGTGGCCAGTGGAAGGTGGAGGGTATCCAGACTGTATTACTTACAGTTCCTCAAATTGCGTTAGTGAATTGTCTGAGTTAATATAATTTCTTGTAATTTATATAAATATCATAGCAATGTTGTTATATAATTCCAATTGGAAAACAATCTCCGCCTATAAGACTTATGTATTATCGTTTTGGGTAGATTGTAAATTGAATAAGTGATAAACTGATGGAAAATATAGTTCTTATTTGGTCCCATCTCATAAAAGATTGTTTTGAGGACAACTTAACTAACTTTTTAGAGTTTACTTGTAATTGTATGCCCAGACTTTGACAAAGCTTTTGACCGAGTTAATCATATGTTACTTATTGAAATGGATAAACTCTTATCTTCACAATAGATTATTCAGAGTTCTTTTTAAATTTTTCTCTCTCCGATGAAATTCCCATGATGTCAGGGTCTCTGAGAGTAGCCGCTTAGCACCCCTGCTATTTTTCCTGTAGATTAATGATCTTCCTTCGGTGATTAAGCAAGTCGATTCATATCCTAATGTACGCGGATGATGTTCAGGTGTTCTTTTTCTTCCCTTACACTGTCTCCTTCAATGCGATCTAAATAATTTGGTTACATGACGCTCACAAAACTTTATGAAGAAACTTTAAGAAGGAACTCATTTGCCACAGGGTATCTCATTTACCCACAAAAATCGGTAATTGTAGATTTGTTCACGGATGTTGGGATTTATTTGACTGAAGATTACATTGCACATTGAGCTATTCATGAATAAAATTTAGTCAGCGCTTGGTATTATTAAACGGTAGTCCACATAGCTTGACCAACCATAGGTAAAAAAAAGACTGTACATAAGTTTGGTGAGACCATGCGTTGGTTGGGTAGTCCCCCTTCTACAAGTGTTGTGTTGATTCAATGGATTGACTTTAGAGGAATTCTGGCTTTTTGGCTTTAGGAGTTTGGGATTGGATCTACCAGTCTTCTTGACACCCTACGAAAATTGATTGCTTTTTGTGCCGTTACCTTCACTGGAGAAATGTAGGCTTAACCCAGGCGTTTCATTCTTAGTTAAAATAATAAATAGTGCTATCGACTGCCCCTACTCAATTAGGGGGTATTAACTTCAACGTTCCCAACTGTGCTTTCAAAAAATGTATTTTCATAAAATTTAGTCAGTGTGGATATAGTTATGACCTTCTTAGTTCATTGAGTGTGGTCTGCAAAAGTCTACATGATATCTAAACTTTTATCTCAATATCGGATTCTTTAAATACGTTCAGAGGCAACTTTCCTTAATATGCGTGGCTTGCCTACGACGGATCTAAATTATCGTATAATTTTGAAAGCTTCGTATGATCCATAATTAAACCAGTCACGGCTACCAACTTTTCCACATTTGCATCGGTTTAGCGGTTCACTCTTAACTTTGATATGCACTGGCTGCGAGGGTGCCGCTATGTTATGTTTCTATATTTTTATTTTATAAAAGTTAGTCCCAATATTTAGCTTAAGATCTATTTTTACTCTACTTTATTTAGCCGTTATTTCAGTGCATTTTTGAATATATAAATAAATTGCATGTGTAAATATATAAATAAATAAATAAAAATAAATAATACAACAGTCGTTTTCTCCCCTTTTCTTTTCCTGGTGTTCATCTCCTGTGCACTACAGAGAACCGTACCTACGCGTTTGCAAGCGACAGCATCTTGTGCCATTCGTTTTCCTTTGGTAAGGAACCATGCAGCAATGAGATACAGAACACACGCTGCATGGTGAGTGAGGCTTTAAGGCCGAACCTTATGAAAACATCCGAATGGAGTCGGGTAAATAAGGTAAGCACTCTCTTTTGGTTGTGTCAATGTGGAAGTCAAGAGCTTATGTCTTTTAAATGGTGCACAAAATACTTTACTGCAGCGGATATCCAATCAAAATTACAGTATTATTCGTATGTGCTGGCGGGAGTCTATACATTTTGCTTGGAGGCCATCGATCGCATACAGCGAAAGGCTAAGACCCTCATGGCCGACGAAAGTGTGTCCAGAAATCTGTACATCCTTGAGCATCGACGTAATGTGGGCTGTGTTGCGTCTATGTACAGGTACTTTTAGGGCAGGTGTTCTACGCGGATAAAAGTGTTCTCACCCACTCGTCCTGGCGGTACCTCTATACCGTACAACACACTACCGCGACTCGACGTTTTATAAACCGTACTGCTCACCTCTGGAACAACTTACCAGCGGCGGTCTTTCCTGCCGTACCCGATGCTTTCATTTACAAATCGAACGTTCACAAACACTGCTTCCTTTCTTCACTCCGCTTTTCCTATAACTCTTCCTGAGCACCACCATAGGAGACATTGTCTTAGTCGGTCATAGAGAAAAAAACGAAAAAAAAAAAATGCTCCTCCCCTTCGCTTTTTCAACCTCGTTCTCCGAATAGTAGAAGAATCAATTTTTAAATTTTAAAGAACTAATGTAAATGTTTTGATCGTAACAAATACTTTTTGTACTTTGATATATATCTGCCCAAGACTTTGTTTAATGGAATCCTTTTTTGGCTTGTGTCTTCGCTAGTCAATTTAAAAATTTTTTTACCCCTAGGGTTACTCTAGCGCAAAAAGCTCACTTTTATTTGCTTTTCATTTCAATTATCTGAATACTTTTGTAAGGAAATCAAGGTATACAGTATGTTCATATAGGTTTTGCAATTTCATTTAATTTGAACGTCCAACATAAAACTTCCGTGGATGCTTTGCGGTGTATATTGATAATGTTGTTTGTTATGGTATAGAATAAAAGTTGCGTTAAAAAACCAATTTTGAGTATCGCTCAGCATGTGTATAAAACAAAACAAATGTCATTACTCGCAGAATTGTTTTCGTTTTCAAATAGTTTTTTTTCATTTTCCTTTTTTTGCTGAATAAATAAACTTTGCATTCAAATGAGTTTAATGAGAATGCATTCTCGTTTATTCATATGTTTAACCGCTGTTTGTTGGCTTTTTCCCGCTCGTATGTGAGCGAATGTAGTTTCTTTTTTAGATCCCCTGTCATTGACAATTCATTCATTTTGCAGTATTCTCTATGCAAACTTAAACACGTCCGTACGTGCTGTTGATGGTGACAGGAGTATTTATTGCAAGATGCTTTAACATTACGTTATGATTTTCTGATAGTTTGGTCAAACGTTATATTGAAACTTGCCTTTAATTTTTTTTAAAAAGAAAAATAGAAATTTCTATACTTTTGTATTTTCAACTGATAATCTCCCATATTAAATTGTGAAAAAACTTTGAGAGTACATGAAAAGTATGCCCCGTTGCGTAACGGCGGAACTTTTCGAATATATATTTTTAACTGACACTTAGAGATGGAAATTGAATAGGGGCTGGATTCGTCCAGTTTTAATTCATAAGGGGCGGGCATTACACGAATAGACTGTACAAGAGAAAATTACTGGGGGCGACATTTTAAAAGAAATCACGACATTATCTGCTTAGTAATTATTTTACACATCAAAGGTCGGAACTATATTTTATGTACTCGAAAATTTATGCCTTTCTTTTGATTTGGTCTTAACTAATAGACCGATGTTTTTCTTTCCCGTTTGCAAGCTTTAGTCCCATTCTGATCATTTACTAGTCAAATTTTCTCTGTATAAAAGAAAATTTTACAATGGGTTGCAATAAAGCCGACTTGCAAAATTATCGACTTTTACTTACTAATACTTTCAACGGCCAACAAATCTATGCTAACACATCCACAACAGAGGGTGTAGACAACTACAACAATTTATTTACTACGAGCATAATAATAGGCGCAGTTCAACGATCGGCTCAACAGAAAAAGGAATCGCAGTTTTCTTGGATATTCCAACCATATTCTGAACCTAATTAGCATCAGAAATTTCGACAGTCGACTAAATAAACAATCTCAATTACGCGTCCCTAGACGGGAATCCAATTGTCAATTTCAGAAACGCATTATGAGGTCGTGAAGTAGTTGCTTTAGATAAAGGTAGCAAGCTATTTTGAAAAAGTTAAGAAATTCCTGTGTAAAAAACGCAACGTCATTCCGTCTCTTAAATATCGAGATGGTGTGCTTTTGCTGTATAGTGGTGAATTAGTCGCTCATCTTGGCAATGAGAGACCAAAAATGACATAAGATTTTCATGCAAAGCCCGCATATTGGACGATGCTCAAAACATCATATTACGTAACCCAAATTTACCAAATTTAATGTGCTTTCTAACAATTTTACAATCTTTCAATTTCCGTCTTAGAAGACAAGAAATTATTTTTTCTCTCCATATAAGATAACCGTTATATATGTTAGGATCTAAAAAGTACACCTATGTGGTTTAAATACCCCACTGTTAATTTATTGGTTAATTTGCTACTATGGGCTAATTTCCACGATAAGAAATTAAACCTTCTTCCGAAGGAATTACTATTTATAAGCAATTTTATAGGGAGTGCGGTCTAAGAAATAAACCCATGTGGTTCGCATTTGGTCCACTTAATTTTCATGCCCAATTACTACCGCGAACAAATCTTCACCATACAACACTAAGAATAAGCCTTTTTGGCATATAAGGGTTTATACTTCTTAGGAATCCTTACCTGCGATGGACTTCACAAATGGACCAACGTGGTTGACTAAGGTTGATTTCTTTGCCAGTTTACTATTATGAACCAATTGTCACCATGAATAATTGAAAATTAGACCTTTTTAGACTTATATAAGAATTCGGTTTTCGTAAGAACGATTATATGAGTGGGAGTCAAAAAATTGCTTCATCCGAACCACGCTTGTCATGACAATTTTTGAATGTCAAACTATGATTGCATAGCAAGTTTTGTTGAAAAATGTTGACACTTGTACTTTTATTTGAAATGTCGTTATATGGAGAGGTGTCGAGAAGTAAATAGACCCTAACCGTTCTGGGTTCAAAACATGTCAGTATCCAAATTTCATCAAAGTATCTTAAAAATTGCGACTTTGTTGATTCAGCAAATGATTCTGAATTGATTGATACAAGAAAAGATGGGTCTGCCCTTATACGAGTTAAGTACGTCCGCACAAATTCAATACATGATGTAGAGAGTAACAAATACAACATTGCCATAAAAATGTGAAATCTATTAATAAGCAGAATTTCTGAACTAAGTCCTGTAAATAAGATTCTCATGCCAACATGCCAAAATAAATGATTGAAAATGATTCTACACTTGTCAAGATAGTCTTCTATAAAGAAGTTACATAAAGTAACAGATGTAGATTCATTACAAACAAAAATTATTAAATTACAAAATAAATTTATATTAAATTGTCACTTGTCTGACAAAGATCTTATAAATGACCTTTTTTGTAAACCTTAATATGTAACCAACCTAGTTTAGAAGCCAAACTGTTGGCTTCAACTTTACTCGGAGGTTGTTTATTTGCAGGTGGTTTTTGCATTGCTTCAATCCTAATAGTCTTTAATTTTGGAATGACATAGAGTTAACCAAATAAATATGTGACTAATTCATGTAATTTATTCTTTCTACAATTAAATTAACTTGAATGCACACCTAAGCGTCACAAACTCACCTGCTGTTCGTGGGTTATGCTGAATATAGGGAATGGTATAAAAACTCAATTCCTTAATAGGTTATGTCGGTGCAATATAAAGCGAAAGCGTTCGGGTTATAGTTCGTTACGAAAATGAGGCCAGTACACGAAGAGGCACGTTAAGGGATCACATAGATGAAATCAACATACCTAAGAAAGCTACATAAACACTGAAAAGAGAATTCATATGGATGTGTTAAAAACAAAAAAAAAATCATATTATATAAAGAGAACTAACACGTAGTAGCCTTTGTGTTTATGAAGAAACGTGAATTTTAATTTATGCGCGAATATTCATCGCATATTTGGGAATGGTTGTTTGGCATACTTCTAACTTGTTACACATTTCGGGTTCACGCACAAAAAGGGGAACAACTGCTTTTTCCCCTTTTAATCCAACTAATGTTTGAGTTTGCATTGCGTGCGGTTCAATACCTAACACGCTAGGTGCGATTTCTTTTTTTCATTATCTATGCTTCCCTCGACAGTCGACACAACAAGTAAAGTAGGGTGAAAAAATGATTTATTTATTCAAGGGGTGTTTGGTTAGCAAGGTGTTTTCTGTTTTTTTTGCCATAATTTGTTTAGCTCCGAGCCAAAAAGTATTAAAAAAAAGAAAGAAAATGAAATAACACAACTGTAACGTATGCAAATATTTTCCCATTAGCTGGCAGAAAATAGTTATTAAATTTTAAGCCCGTGGGCTAATTAAATGAATGTAATTAATTGAGAGTGGAAAAAAAAAAGCGAAAGCAGGCCCTCTTCGCATTTAGTTTTCTATGTTAATCATCGTGTGCGTAAGTGGTCACTTATTGGTAATACTCGACACTATACTTTTCGTTCTCTGTTAAACATCTTGATGAATGTATAAATTTGTTTGCTTCTGTTCGCTCGGTCTTGAGTCGAATATTTTTAATAGCCCTTGTCATTTAGCAGTGCGAAGTAAGGAAGGGTGTCGCTAAATTATAATAATTCTATCCTACCTTTAATAGTATAAGTGTAGTAATAGTATTTGTTTGCCCTCTTCGTTACAATCAGCGATATTTCAAATTACATTTCGACAACATTTGGCAACTTTATTACATGCAAATTATATTCCATATTAACATGGGGTGTTTATGAGCGAATCATTAAGCCGCGTGATCTGAAGTTTATTTCAGTGGATTTTGATAGCCAAGTAAGATTGAATTCAATGCTTTAAACAAAGCTTTGATAGCCATTATCTTATGAAAAAGTAATATTCAGTGTGAATGGAACCTACTAGTATTTGATATCAGGTTGTCAGTGATATTTGAGTGCTAAGTGAATCACAGATTCATCTTCACGACATGTTGAGTCTACTTCGTATATACTGTAACTTTTCAGATTGGACCACCTTTCTAAATCACCTGACAATTTAAAAACAGTGCTTACTTATTTGGACTTAGCATTTTTTAGTAACTACGGGAAAACTCTTGGCCTTGGAAAATTTAAATTAGCAGCAATTACATACATATATAGAAAAACAAATGTGAGAGTTGCTACACATTACTACTACCCATCGCTGCTTATTACTTTTTCCCATCTCTCGATTTTCGAATTCCATCTGGAAAAACGTCTCGCCTTTCGAGACTATTCTCAAAAGAAGTCATATGGGGCCAAATAGCTTTATACTGAAAACTCACAATGTCATAGTGTTTAGCATATCACGCCCACTTTTGCTCGCAATTGTATCAATTATTGTTGCTAGCGTTCCTTAGTTCTTTAGCTAAATTTGGTTGGAACACGCATTCCCAGCGGGGCCTCCCAAATGAGACATCCATGGATATCCCATTTTATCGTGGGTGTTGTTGGTGCTCATACTCTGTCTCACGGTTATTTGGGCTTTATTTGGGCTCATAGCACATCCAGTGTTCATTGCTCCTAAGGAGTTCTCGCTGTCTTTTGGATTTATTAGGAAAAATAAAGATCTCTGCACATTCTTACAAGTGCGGCTGACTAGCCGAGAACTGCGGCTACCAATTCAGTGGCTGTAGTTTTAGCGAAGTGTTTAGATTATAAGGGCATAACACTTATCATTGATTAGGCACACAACCCACAGGGCTACGGCCATCATACCTAGATTTCTTTCTCTTTTCTCACTTCTTTCCGCCCGTAACGCTGTTACGTGAATAGGGGGCATACCACAAGTGATTGGTCACAGGAAAAAAAATGTATCGTACGATTTACTTTGATAATCTATATAATTGCGTGCAACTTAAAGACAATGCTTTCAAGCGAACAATTCTATTCTACCTGCTGCTGTACCGCTTACATTCTCTCTTAGAAAACGAACCAAACTAATTTGCACTCCCAGTAGTAATAGGATTCGTTTCTCTTTCCAATCTAATAATTATTTGTGGTGATTTCATATTCTAAAGTGATTTTTTATTATTTTCCGAAATGTTAAAAACTTTCTTCTCCGTTTTTAGAGTTTTCAAATAGCTTTCAGCAATTATGTTGCAGTTGTTATATAACTTTTCTAGAGGTGTAAATTTTACACAAGTAAAAACTTTTTTACATTTCAAAAATTATTTATGTATAAAATTTTATTTATAATTTGCTGGCATAAAAAGTGTTGGCACCCAGCCAGCTAAAGCAATTTTTATCATAAGTGTAAATATATAAAATATGTGTGTGTGTAATGTGCAGGAAAATACTTCGTATATTCGTAGTATTAAGCCATATGTTAAAAAGGAACTGTGAGCTGATTAAATACATTACATTTAAAACGCGCTACCTTGTTAAAGGTAGCAACGGTAAAGATAAGCTTACGCTGCCAGATTTGTAGGAAATACTTGTGTAAAAATATCTAGTTTTTTTTACCTTCACCTGCGATTCTTTAGGTTTTCTTCATTTGTAATATAATTTTTTTTTCTCTCTTGTGTTTCTTGCGCTAAACCTTTATTCGTAGCTGCAATTTTCATAAGTTTTCATGTCAATATTTATTCTCAAGTATAAAGCGTATTCAGGTCAAAGACGTAGTTAAAAAGAAAACTTACAAATTTTAAAACGTTTCCTTTGGCAATGACATGGCTCGAGCTTGTGAATTATCTTTCAATAGGGTTTTCTCGAAAACCCAGCTTTGTGTAGTCTTGTGCGTTCAGTTTTTAAGGTGCGTTTCCCTTTTTTATCTGCACATCTCTGCATTGTGGATACGATCCTGACTCCGGTGTATATGTTTATATATACGCGCAATTTAATGGTTAATGTTTTCCCCGCGGTCTTAATTTATATATGCAACGCTAAGAAGTATGTTAGTGTAAAGCACACAAGTATAAATTATATTCGCATGTATTCTTAAAAGAAAAAACTAAATAAAAAAAACTAGAAAACGCAGAAATTCTTAAATTTATGCCAACAGGCGTAGACACACGTATATGTATATACATGTACATCCATTATCTACGTGTATGTGGCGGCGCGCATTCGTAACGTTTTAAAAAACCTATTTGACAATAACATCGTGAAAACCAGAAATCCGTTTCGTTGAGTAAACGTAAAGCTGCAACGGTTTAACTAAATTTATGGTTTATGTATATATTTATTCATGATATCATCCCCTGCGCTCTCAACCACAAACATCTCCACATTTACATATACCCCTGGGTATCGTTTGTTATTATAGCCTCCTTTAAATGAGAAGGGTATATATATTTTATCATTACTTATGTAACAAGACAAGAAACACGATTCACATAATTCTTAACTGAAGTGGAAAAATACTCGAAGATCTTTAAGGCATGGCTAGCTGCCGTCTAAGAGATAAAATCACTGTGACATTGCAATACAAGCGCTTCTCTGACGTGGAAGTTGTTAAGCATATGTTTAAGCATCAAAAAAAAAGTTCTTCTACGAAACTATATTGAAAAAATAGCATCGGAACCATCCTCGCGAGCTACTTTCAACTTAATAGGCTCTCAGACACGTAGAGTACCTGTTGGAGGTTTGAAATAAAAAAAAAAATAGTAGAGAAATCACTTAAATTTCATATTCATAGCTAGAGAAATACGGTGGAGAAATAAAAAATACTGCTTCTTGTCCGATTGGGGACAAAAAGGAAAAAAAGGACAATCGTTTGTTGATAAATAATGTTTGTTTCAAGTTATTGAAAGCATTCCGTAGACCTCTTTAAAATCTTTTTTTAAAGACGTTTTAAAAAATTCGAATGGAAAAAATTTTACTTAGGGTTTACTTAAAGTTTTGAAATATGTTATAAATCGGGTTTTTTTTATTGTAATACATTTTTTTTAGTATCTTTTGCCATCAATCTGCTATCCGACCACCATAAAACAATCTTCTTTTATGCTGGGATACCGTTTTATTGCATCAGTCAAAGGCAGAGCGCACGTTTTCGATTGTTTGGTACTCATTTAATAAATAAGACGTGTCAGACCATGTGTCATCGAGGTCTGAGAGCAAATCCATAGGGCGCAGTAAGTCATGTGCGCTATTGTTGAATATGTTGTATGGCGCAGAGTACAATCTGTGCACCTTCCACGCCGTAAGATTAAACAATGAATGCAGATAGTGAAATGAGGCTTTTATTCCTATACCCATCTCCATCCCTAGAAATATCTGTTCGGTTATGTATGTGCACACGTATGTTTGTCACATGATTATTCACTTCATCGTTCATCTATCTATTTATCCGATCGTCCACCTATTTCTTCCATTTATCTACCCATGCTTCTTCTCACTTGTCCGTCCGACCATTTGTTAGACTTTCCCCCTATTGGTTTTTATCTATTAGCTACATTTTTATTTATTTATTGCCCATGTGTTTTGTAAATAAATTTACAAAGTATGCCTTTTTAAAGGCTGTCGGATAACTTAGATTATACGTTCGCTTGTATAGAAAATTCTACCGCAGTTGAAACTTGAACGCGTGACAATTGAATTATTAGTCGCGACCCTTGACCTAGCCGGCAACTCAGGTGGATCTATAGGCTACTTTATCTGTTTGCTTGCAAAATTCTCAAACTCGCTATATTTTGACACGGGAGCGCACAACGCGCGTGCGCAGATGAGCTAAAAAATAACAACACTTAAGAAAAGACGTTGTCTTAACACTCCGTAACACGGAGGCAGAACGCACAAATTCTTCTCTGAAAAGAACATTACCCTGTATTGAATCAATTAAACAATTTCGAGAATATTGCTAAACTGAAAAAAGAAATATATTAAATTTACTATTGTTGAATCCATTAAACTAAGATTGTCATAAAAGAAGAATAATGAGGAGAAGAATACGAAAGAAGAATATAAGAGGCGTTATACGTTTGAATATGATTGAATCTGTTAAGATAGGATGAAAAATGAAGGTTTCAAGTCATTTTCATATCTCAGGTAATGATCTGTAATTAAACAGCAAACTGCATTATTGGCAGTGAAAGACTTTTTAGGCAAGTGTAGGGTATTGAATAGCCGTTGCAAAATGAAGGTACTTTGTGTTTGATTTTGTACCGTAATATGCATACACATTTCCATGTATATGCTTAAAAATGTTTGCACATGACATTCAATCATACTTGACACACTTAATACAATATTTCAAGTTTAGATAACGACTAAATTAATTCAAAAATCCATTGGAGAATGACATCAACACAACATGTAGATATTTATAGGCCATATAGGTCTCTCTTTGCCACCTTATAGACACCTATACGAGGACTTTTTATAATGAAACAGACTAACTTGAAAGTTAGTTGCTTTTACATACATACATATACATGAAAAGGAAATTTTTTTTAGGCAAAATCGATTGAAAAAATTTCTTTTATTTTCCCTATAAAAGATTCTCTTCGTTTACAATCTTTTGTCAGCCACACACAGCTGCTTCCTCATTGTTAGAAGATTGTTCTTTAAAAAATTTGAAAGGAAAAGTTTTTCTTTTCACTGCAAAACGAGCATTGAAAACTTTAACAGCAAATGTTTTTTAAGTTTTTAAAAGAAAATGTCATAAAAATATGTTTAATCAGATATACTCTTTAACGCATAGAGAAGTTCAGCAACTTATGCTTTCAAGTTTGTAGGCAAAATGCTTGAAGACAAAGTCAGATACAATATATATATATATATATATATATATAGTGTATATAATAACTTGCTTTCTAACAGAGTGCAGCAGAATTGAATTTTAATAGAAATCATAATTAATTTCCTCTCAACAGAATTAAGAGAATTTTAAAGCTAGTTTTCAGACGTCTCTTTTACGTACAGATCCTAAGTTTATGACATGTTTTTTAGAATCTCATAGAGCATGTTTTAACGTAAGTAATTTTATGTACGATTTTTCTTTTAATGCTAAGATAATATTGTTTGCGACCATGAGCTCGCTATAAATTCTGCCGAGTCAAGACTTTCGTATTGAGTCACCAAAAGTTATTATAGTTTCTTCATTTCTCTTCTCGTCATTTTCTCTGTTTTTGAATCTGCATCATTTTCTTTTTTTGAAGTTTTGATATTAAAATAATTGTCTCGAGATGTTTGCACATATAAAATCAAACAATTATAATTTTATTTACCAACGTAGTGTTTGCGATGACGTTTATATTTAATTTGCTTTCAGTACTCGCTGTTTTTTTTTGAGTTTCTACGAGGATAACTACTTTCACATTTTAATAGTTTCTGTATTACAATTCGTACAAAATATCTCATAGAGTAATGCTAAAGAGTTGCATTAAAGGCAGAAGTGGCAGTGTGTTCAAAATGTAAGACCAACAATATTCAAGTAAGTATTGAATATCAAAAATATTTTTTTTCTCAATTGGAAGCACTATGCCAGACATGTTTGCCGTGTTTCACACCATAAACGCCAGTAGTGTTTCAGCGGCGCTTGGTGAGCAAAGAAATTGCTCACTAAGCTTTGTTTGCGAAATGAAATTTCTTGTGCATAAACGCTTAGGATGTTGCAGAGAGCCTTTGACTTCGTCGGAAAAAAATGTTTGCGAATTTCTTGTGCATAAACGCTTAGGATGTTGCAAAAAGCATTTGACTTTGTGGGAAAGAAACGTTTACAAGTGGTACAAGCAGCTCAAAGAAGGTCGAGAATGGATAGAAGACGAAGAACATCCCGGATGACCATCAACCTCTGCCGATGAAAGTCATACCAAGCAAATCAAAGATTCGGTGCCCTCGCTGGCGCTGTTGGAATTTTATACGGCTCAGTCGACAACATTTTAAAAGGTATTTTGCAAAGGGTCAAAGCTTGATTGGTATAAAAGACACTCATTTCCATTGAAAGACAGCGTCATCTGAAAATCTGTGAGGGAACAATGTTTGACTATCAATCGGCCAGAAAATGCATTATTGCGAGAATTGAGACTTGATACGATCCAATCGATCAATCAAGGGAATATCACATAAAACGTGAGCGGAAAAGAAGTCAAAGAAAAACCGGACCAAAGTCGCTCAAAAATCAAGGTGATTTTAATAGGTTTCTTTTTGAACAAAGTAGTATATATGCCTGCTTTTTACATTCAATAACATTCTGTTTGTTCAAAAAGTCTAGCCCCATTGATCCTTCACGTAGTAAATACCGCATTCGATTATCCTCTCTAAACCAATCTAAAATATTTTAACTAAACTAAACTAATGAAACTAAACCTAAAAATTTTACTTTTTGGACGATGTAGGCAGCCTTTCGTAAGTCTTGATTATACCTTTCTTTGGAAGATACATAGACTTATGTGAGAAACCTGAAATGTTTAATCTTTTCCTTCCAATTTTAATTAATCCTGTCTGCTTCAATTTTCTTTAGATGCAATGAAATAATCGAACCATTTTTAATTTTTTTTTTTTTAATGTTCTTGGAGTAAAAGCTCTTATAAAAATATGTTCATAACATATTTCCAGAATTTATATGTCTTTGGGAGATGGTTGTAGTAATTTTTCATTGATAGTTGAATACATTCAATCGGATCTCCGCTTGTCTATCCGCCTGGCCATTCATATGCTTCGGTCGTTCACATGTTTTCTCGTTAAGTGGATCAGAAATCGCAAACCATTTACTTATTCTTTGCAATAATCAGAAAGAAATCTGAAAGCTGGAGTCTGCACTTTTACTTGGTCTTAATAGACAATCTTCCTATCATAGCTATCTGTTCTTGTTTTATGCTTAGGTCCAATTGACTGTTTGTCATCCTTTTTTTGTTCCTTCTCTTGTTTATTCCACCTAGCCTTTTGGTCTTGCTATTTGACATTTGCATGTCTATCCACTCATGTATTGATTTGATGATCCTTATATTATCAAAAGCTTATATACAAGTTTAGTAAGGCCAATACTGGAATATGCCTCTGTTGTGTGGTCTCTTTTCTGTAGGATTTGCAATTGACGCAATAGAATCAGTTCAGAAGCGATTCTTGCTTTTTGCGCTAAGGAATTTGGGACAGGATCCGATAGTCTCTTTCGCCTCCTTTGAAAATAGATTGCTACTATTAGTCATTCTCTCACTTAAGAAGCGAAGGTTAATTGACTCGCCAGCCTTATTAGGAAGGATAAACTATGATGCCCCCCAAGGGTTTTCAACGAATTTCATATTCATAAAACTTGACCAATGTGGATGTAGTTATGAAAATCTTTGTAAAAATTTAAAGGTTATGTACAATTTAATGTCAATATTGGATTCGTTAACGAATATCAAATTAGTGCTTCTTGATATGCGCAATCTACCGATGTCGTATTTAAATAAAGTCAACTAATAGGTTCGGAGTACTTTTTGTTTTGCAATCAGGTACGAAACTGGTATGTCTAGTATCGGTTGCCAAGTGGCTACTTGAAAGCTCAGCCCTAAGAAATTAGTATAAAATTTTCATAAACCTTTTATGGTTTGAATTATATTCTCTATTTGGTTATGGCGGCTGAAGAGGTTATATCAGGTGCATTTGTTACCTTTGCACCTGCATTGATTAGTATTTTGCGTAGCTCTTTAGCTCTTTATACACTATGAAGTTATTATAAGTTTTGCGCTGAAGATTCTATATTTGCTCTTATGCGATCATTGATTGAAATGTTTGTAACCAAGTTGAAAAAATTGTAAATTGTCAATAAATAAAATAAATGCAATCGAACTCAATGATATATGCTCGTAATAAAACCAGTAGTATGTTAAATTCGGTTCAGAACTCAATGATATATGCTCGTAATAAAACCAGTAGTATGTTAAATTCGGTTCAATGTACGGAAAATAAATCATTAAAAGTTATGTACCAGTTGCCAATACATAATTCAACAATGTCACTGTAGAAAGGTATATACAAAGAACTATTGTCGATTAATGAGTTACACGAGCATTAAGTTTTGAGTCCAAAATCATCCGTTAGACAGACGAGTATTAAGTTCTAATACGTGTGTCCCAATCTATTCATAATGTCGGTCACAGTACGGAGTGTAACGAATCCAATGATTCTTAGATTTATATTTGAAAAACTAAGCAAGGGATCGATTAAATTAGCAGTGATTAGTAGTGATCCGCCTGAGTGACCGAGTAGGCAAAGAGTCTCGAGTAGCAACTCAATAGTCGTTGATTCAAATCTCAAATGCGGTAGAGTTTTTAGTAAAGCGTTAGATGCTAGTGCTTTAAGACTTTAGTCTTCGAATTTATTCTCTGGCTAAATCATTGACAGAATATCAATATTTAAATATTCTTGTCAAGAATATTTGCATAATAAGATGGAAACGCTTCTGCAGTGATCGAAATTACATTATAAACGTTCTATAAAAAGGTATTTTTCCTTTATACTTTTTATAGTGCTATGTTCTACATATAGGATATATACTTTGTGCAACTTGTCTCGAAGATGCTATTAAGGCGCTGAGGCCATATTTAAAGTGAATTCTAGATATTTATGTGCAATAAATAAAAAAAAGGAAGTAAGATGAGTACTAGCAGCTAAGGGTGTTCGCTCTATCTGTGAAAAAGGGTAGCTGATTAGTCTGCTTGTTCTTTCCATGGACTTCCAACTGTGGCTGGGTTCTGACAGACGTCACAAAGTATGTGTTCAATTGTGAGATTTTTCCCGCATTTACATATTGACGAAGTACATTTCTTATGGTCCCATTGACGTGTTGAATGTTTTTTTTTTGTATGACCAGCCACTCAGGGGATGCTCTTTATATTTGCGGGTAGGGTGGTCAGTTATTGGAAGAGCGGAGTGAAGAAAAGAAATACAGTTTGTGTTCAATTTGGAAATGAAGGCGTTCGATATGACAGGGGAGACCACTGCTGTTAAATTGATCCAAAGGCCGGCAGGACGGTTAAAAGCGACGACCCGCTATAATAGGTTGTGCTGTATATAGGAAACTCCTGTTTGCGCTTGTGGACGTTCAACTTGAAAATGGAGACATGTGCGGTGGGAAAAACCGCTGGTGGCAAGTTTGTCCAAAGGGGGACAGAATGCTCTGTGTGTTTTACGTCTGCACCTGACATGTGTCTTAATCAGACGGGTTGCCTACAACCATTGGCAATCGAGGTAAGTTGATTGACGACCCCCCAGGGAGAAAGACAATCCCCATTTAAGAGGGCCTTTCTACCCTGAAGTACCGCAATAGAAGATGGGTGTGGGCCAAATTCTCGCTTAGTGGTCTACGTCGAGGCCTATCTAAGCACCTCTTCAATAGCTCCCCGCGAGACTTTGGGGTAACCACAGCCACCACGAATACTCCCCGAAGGGCCGTACCCAGCGGTCAGGCAAGAAGGCATTCTCCGGCATTCCGATGGGTTGTGTGCATCATCCTGCCAGAGTAATCCAACTTCCAAAGGGGGACAGTATGATTAAAAAATTGCGAGTCGAAGTAGTGTGTTGTACGTTATGCAGTTAAAACCCGCACGACTGAGTGGGAACGTGGAGAAAGCCGTGTAGTCCTGTTAAGGAACCTAATTGGTGGACAAATATCTTTGATCTCTGTAGAACACTTGCCCTGGATGTGCTATTATGTAAGCGCAATACGGCCCGCATTACGCCGGTGCTCGGGGGTGTCCAGAGTTTCGCACACACCTTTGTCACACATGATTATCTGAGCCGTTCCCCGCATGCGGTTGCCCAATTTGAAATTGAAATCTCAATTTAGGCTAGCAGTGGAATATGTCATGCACGTATCCACACAGACTGCTAGACCAATTCAACATTTAATAGTGATTAAGAATGTGTACGCTTTACAGCCCGGCTTCTTTCTGGATTAGCAAATGTTTATACCCTTAAGTTTCGATATGATTATAAAGCTTCGCCTATTGTTAGGCATTTCTTTTTCCCATTTTGCTCGTAGCGTAGGAAATCCGTACCGAAAGAACATCTTATCTTTTGCGACCATTTACGAACCTGCCTTTTTTTATGGTAAAATTGTAAGAGTCAAAATGCTGCTCGGAAAGACCAGGGGCGATTGGTTAAAAAAAACGGCTGCTAGAAGAATTATAGTCAATTGCGGTCGCACGTATCAGGTTAATGCTTCCGACATCTCATCGATGGATTCTTCTGAAAAGTAGTCTTGTGGAGGTTTTTTCCTGGTTGCTGGGAGGAATTGCATCAATTGTTGTTGATTGAGATGTTGATAGATCACGCCTTTTTGTCTCCTCAAATGAGTTGAATTAAAAACTAAATTAATGTGAAGGACCAAATTGATTGCTTAGACAATGGTTGTCATTAATTGTATGTTCAATGAAAAATTAAATTTTCTCTTAAAATTATTCAGATGCATTTTAATTCTTGATAACTGATTACGGCCTTAAACGAAATGAATGTGGCTGTCTGTTGTACAACCAATATTCTCGAAATTAACTGACTATACAATTTATTAGTGAAAGTAATAAATAGAGAGACAAAATCCTTAACGACTTAACAGTTAGGCATTTGTCTGTATAGCAAGTAATATACGAAGACGTTGTCGTTCTTTGTATTGTTGTTTGTATTCCTTTTCCCTGTTAGGCGGCGACGATGGCGAAGAAATTAAGTAATTATGGCAAATGATGTGACTATAAGTGTATAAATGTTTAGCTTCGCTTTATACACTGACGGTTGGCGGAGTAGCGCATATGCTTTGTTATTATAGCGCATCAATTTTCCGTCGCTGAGAATAGTTGATTATTTTCAGCAGCGCGTTGCTTTATATTAAGTAGGCGAAGCAATACTTTGTATAAATAGCTATTTGGAATAGGAACCGTTTATTGTGAATGTGAGGCAAGTCGATTTTTAAAACAAATGAAGATAATGCGAAACATCAAGAAAGGATAAGCAAAATTATAGTCTTATAAATTAAAATTCACCAATCTTTGGAAAATGCAAGGTATCGTAATTAGGTTTATCTTGAAACTGGTGCAAGTCCAGCTTAGGTTATAGTAAGAAGATTGCACATGCAATTTTCGTCTGCATATGTTGTAATGCATATGTTTGAGATGCAACTACAACAACCAGAAAATTACAAGAAGTAGCATAGTTCTGTTCGAAGTACTTACAGAGCATGGCCAGAATAGAAACTTAAAATTGGCCTTAACGTGAATGAAAATTATCCACTCGAGCGACAACGAAACAAGTATCATTGATCATAAATTTTTATAATCAGAATATTCCTACCAAACGGTGGCGATTTATCAGAATTGATTAAATATATTGTTACGAATCCAGTTAATGCTTACTAATCGATTTTCGTAAGCAATAAATTCCCCAGTGCACATTCGCGGCGCCTCATGCAGCTGCCGGCCGACGAAAGAGATTAACAGGACAACAGTCAGGGAAAAACCCAGGTGCACATGTGTGGCGCGTCATACAGCTGCAGGCCAAGGAAAACGGTTAGCAGAAAAGCAGGTTAACGGATTAAAAATGAAGCCGTGAAGTTAGGTGATCGTAACATGCTGGGAAAAATGTATATAAGTAGACTATTTGCGGAAGGCAGAAGTGGTCGGAAGAGAATATTGAGTCGGACGAGCACATTGGAGTCGGAAGAGAACATCGAGTCGTACGAGAACATTCATGTAAAGTATAATAGTAGTTGTGTTGAGCAGTCAAAAAGTAGCCTTCAAGAATAAATTGTAAATAATCTTACATTTAGAAACATAATAAAACTTTGAAGTGCATTTTCTTTTCAATATCCACGGTCTAGTGATACGAACCGTATTGAGGAGCGGAAATTCGTAACAATATTTTACATTTACAAAAGGGTATATAAAACTTCGATGGAACGTGATGATGAATTTAAAGTGAACGATTTCTCATTAGAAGGAGGAAGACCTAGTAATTTGCTTCCTTTTGTGAAGAAAGTACTTCTATAGCAAATAGAATGGAATGAGGGGTTAACCACAATATGTGCCCTCTGCTCATGACGAATATTTTAAAAGTTTAAAATGAAACGAGTAACAACACTGGTCGTAAAGTTAATTATATAAAAACTAAGGCCTTATATGGGAAGTGGTCCGATCAGAACTATTTTCGATGCCGTTCATCTTTGTACCAAAACACCTCAGAGTACAAAATTCCGCTAAAACATCTCAAAAAACCTACTCCCGTCGGTTGAGTACAAGAAATAAGACAGCCAGACAATCCGGAGGAACGGACAAGCTCACAGAACCAGAAAGTGATGCTGAATCGATTGGTATAATAAAAGGTGTGTCTATTTCAAGTCCTTCCGGGTGTTGCATACCTCCACACAAGCCTATCATATTCTTACACCACAAATTGTGTAGGGTATAAAAATTCATATATAAAATTGAATAATAAGGGTTGTTACAACTGATATATTATCGATTTAGGTAACGATTAGAATAATTTATCAATTTTGAAAGCGAGGCAAGCTATTTAGGTACAATGAAACCGTTATTTATTTTTTTTTTTGCCGACACTATAAACACTTGGCAATAAACATTACATGATCAAATATAGCAAAAAACGCAAAGAGCTTATTGGATAAACCTTAAAACTTTTAAACTTTCTTAAAATATTTTTCACTAAAATTTAATTCATAAACTAATTTTATTAAAGTTTTTGTGCCAAAGCCACAGCAAGTGTTGAGCTATATTTGGTAGTATAAGCTATTAGTAGCTAATTCCTTAAAACCAAGCAATCAAGCAAATGAGACAACAACCGCATCCCCACACAAGAAGTTTTGTATAGATTTTTGCTAACGTACATAATACAAGCGAATATGTTAAGACTAATGTCTGATGTCATGTGTGGTTAGACGACATCAATTTGTTTAGATTTTATCTCTCTACAAATAATAATCTATACAACACACACTTGCTTTTCTTCCTCTTATAATACATTATACTATAATGGTACATGGGTTCCCCGTTATGTTGGATAACGTAAGGCATGAACTCTTAAATGATATGTTTTCTGTGAAAATACATGTGTGCTGTCTTTATAGACAAAATTGAAAAAAAAAGAAAAAAAGTTCGTAGACAACATAATGATTATTGTCTCCAAATGATTGTCTTTTCACAGAAACCAGAACACGCACAGAGATTTGAAGAGATAATAAACTTGCAAGGTTGTGCTCTTAGGTTACATGCATGGTATATTATTTTGAACTGTTATTTGTGAGTATCCTTAACATCCATTACAAGTTGTTTTGTTATTTTGCTCTTGTTTAGATATTTATTGAGGATTACCCAAGATGTGAGAAGAAAATAAGCAAAACGTAAATAGAAATAATAGAAAGGAAGAGAAAAACAAGTTTATCACGATTTAAAAACCATTATTTACACCCGGGCTAAGGAAAATAATCAAAAAATATTATTGAGTGACATCAGTATTTTGTTCACGTTGCTCGCGAGTTTTATTTGACAATAAAGGTAAAAGTTTAACACTCTATTGGAATGTAATATTGGTGTGTTCGTGCTTTTGTTTCGCCAACTGCGGCATAGAACGATAACTTTTATTTACTCTATTTATTGCTTGCGTATGAGTGCGAGGAATATTTTAAGGAACATTAATTTCATTTGATTCCTCTTTTTTCGTTTGCGGTTATTTACTTCGTCTGGTTGTTTCACACTCTATAAATCACTTAAAAGTGACTTCTGGTTTTAAATGAATACACGCCAACAGTACGCCGAATGTTGTACGAAAACAAGTAAAAATACTACAGTCGGGCAAGGCCGACACCACTTCGCCTAATAGCTTTGGTAATAACACACCAAAAGTTACACAATATTTTCACGTAAAGCCCGCATATTGGGCGAATCGTTATATGAGATGGTATCTGAAAAATAGAACTACATGGTACAAATTTCGTATCTCTAAAACTGCGATCTGTAGCTGAAACAGAAATTTACATGGACAGACAGACTGACAGACTGGTTTATAATAAGAGGTGAGTCTATCGTAAACCCTTCTGCGTGTTACATACGTCCGCACAAACATAACATACTCCGTACCATAACTGGCGTAGGCAATAAACGACAAAAACAAAGAGCAGTAGCACTATCGTACGGTGACCTGGCTCAGCATGGTTTGTTCTATTTTACAAAAAAAGGTTTCGGTTTTTGCAATTGTAGGCTATTTGTTTAAACATTGACTTATCTTCGCTTTGTTTAACAGCTCGGAGTAGCACTATGAAAAAAAGTGATGATTCAAATTTTTGCTCTCCAGTTTATTTTTATAAAATCTTGTAAAATTAAAAAAGGATTTTCAGAGATATTATTTTACTAAATTTCCAAAAAGACGGTTTTTTTTTGTAGCAGTCCGTCCATGTGTTCTTTTGTTCAACTTACAGGTCTCACATTTGTTGACCAATTCAAGTAAGCTGACATGTTTTTACCCAAGAACATATGCTATTATAATTGCATTGATTCGGGTTAGTTTTATGACCATTTCCCGCACGGCGTTCAATTTCAGAAGCGTCGTTACCTAACCGATATTTCCCCTTTTTAATATATTTCGAGAAACATCGACGAAAAAAAATATGAGAAGCTTGAAAGGGGCCTGGTGACTATTTTTTGGACTCTTTTCCATACATATGCAAATCCTTACACAGCAGCAAGGCGTAATCTTTGATATTTTATGATGAAAATTGGTGTAAGATACTGATTTGACACATAAACGTACTGTCGTAAATTTGGCATATATAGGTTATATTAGGTGAAGCAGTGTTGTATTTAATAATCGATCTTGCCAGGTTATAAATGTTAATTTGTTCTTTTTGCCTATTTGTAACCGCCTGTAATGTCTATACATTATTTCTTTCATCAGATTAATTTAAATATTGATGCGTGGGACAGCTGATAGATACGAAAACCTTATCATTATCCCAGTTCTTCGGAATAACCATGAAAACCAAGTTAAGATTTTTTAAAAAAGGTTTCATTTTCAGAAATGTGTTTTCCATTTTTTTTTTAATCCTAATCCGTACACGATGAGCATTTGCGGCTCATTTGATTTGTGAATTTAAATCTTTTGATTATATTATATATACGCGATTTTCAAATAGCACGGTTTACCAATGAGAACAAATACACTTCTTTTACACAAAGAAAATTGTTCTTTTAGTTCTAATTTTGGAAGCATCTCACAGGACCTTATGTATACAACAATAAAATACAATTGAGGTAGAGCTGTGATCACAAGTCAGTCGATTTATGTCCACACATATGTTAGTGACTTGGTCTACTCTACACGACATTTACTGATGATGCATTAGTACTTTTTTTGTTACCTTTTTTTTTTTTTAAATATATAGACTTTCTTCATCTTTTTCAAGTTGTGGAACATATCACCAAATTGCACATATTTTTTACAGGAACTTTTTTGCTCGGATTTCTAAGCAACGCACCTATCGTGTAAGAAAAGGCTTGAGTGTATATCACGTTATTGCGTATTTCAAAAAAAATTTTTTTACTTTACTTTTTTTGTACATTTGGAGTTAATTTTAAATTCAAAATCAGTCCCTTTGTGCTTAAGCTGAATCCTAGCACAATGTGTCCCGCAGGTTCAGAATCAGAAAGAAAATGTTGAACAAGAAGGAGTCAATTCACTCTAATTGTGGAACGGTAACCATATACATTGTGGTCACATTCGATCATTTTGTTTCACCATATGAATTGAGCCAAAGTTTGCGCAGAATTCGCATCAACAAATAGATTTTTTATCTTTTGAAAGTCTTTCTTATACCCACTCACTGTAAATGGGGGTATACTTATTTTGTCTCTTTCCATAATATATGTAACACCCAAAAGGAAGCTTCAGAGGCCCTCTAAAGTATATCTATTCTTGATCAGCGAGTTCCGAGTTAATTTAGCCATG
Organism: Glossina morsitans morsitans; assembly: GCA_001077435.1. Classification (NCBI taxonomy): domain Eukaryota; kingdom Metazoa; phylum Arthropoda; class Insecta; order Diptera; family Glossinidae; genus Glossina; species Glossina morsitans. The sequence continues at coordinate 128,540 of CCAG010022756.1, forward strand.
CCTGTCCCTCTGTGTGTCGGGTTGTCTGCTTGGTGCGTGCTGTTTCTTGGAGAGTAGAAAGCGAAAAGCAAAGTAGTGGGTATGCGAGATTCGGCCCCCCGGCCCCCCAATATAACTTTCTAACTTGTTTATAATTCGAAGTCAAAAAATATATGATCTGCTTATAATATCTTATGTTCATATTTAGCTCTTTAGTTTGAAAAAATAAGAGACTAAGCGTGACATCGCGTGGTGCTATAGAAACACGTGGACGTGTACGGGAAATTTCTTTGCGAAGTTTTATAGCGACGGTCCAACTGGGTGGTTCCCAATAGTAATAAGATAATAATTAATATTAGAAGATAGAATTGAAGATTAATTTAATTTTTTTAGTTTCCTTACTTTAGGCTTCAAAAAAAATTGAAAGAGGCGGACATTCTTGTTAATTTCACCAACGTTCTTGTATAAAGATAATTCGCCAAAAGAACATTCAAAAATTCGTAAAACTTCACGCATTAATTTACTGAATATATCTGGGAAGAAATCTTTTCAGTTGCGATATGATTTTTGCAAGAGATGGAATAAGTAATCAAAAAACGAAAACAATTTTGGTTTTCCTTTTTGTGGTTTACTTCGCACAATTAACTTAAAACCTTAAGTAGTTATTGTGGCATTTATGGTCTTAAACGAAATGAACTGCAAATGCGATGAAAAGCAGCAAAAGTATTCCTTAAGTATTAAGTAAGATAGCTATGAAAATTTGCAGCAAATTAAAAAGCAAAATTGCTTTAATATATTTAATCAACCATTAAATTCTAGAAATGATTTCTTAAAGAATTAAAGAGTCATTAATAGAGCGGCATACTTATAAATCTATAATGCATCACATTACTCCTCTAACGTTCATATATTGCTGGTGAAGTACAGGACTATTATTTCATAAGCATTATATTTCGTAAACAGTTGTACAAGGCGGTTGATATGTAACAATTACCACCAATAGTTATCTTTATGTATGCAGTTAGTTCATTACTTCAAAGCATTGTGTGGGTTATGTGCACTAAATAAAAGTACAAAATATTGCTTTCAGTTCATAAAATCTACCCCTGTTTGTAATAACTTTAATGGTCTCACTTCTATTAGGGAGCAAATTTATGAGGGTAAAATAAAATAAACAAACACAAAAAAAAAAAAAAAAAAATTGCGACATATTTTCGGTATTAAATGAATGAACGCTTTTTGGGATAGCCTTGTACGCAAAAATAGAACAAAACGCACTCATTTACAATACACGCTCATGAAACTGACTTTCTAAAGTGTTACGTATTTCATACAGAAGAACATAGATATTCTAACAAAGTCTCTTCGTTTGTCACATACAGAAATGAGTGACGAGAATTGTCTAATATATGTAGGAATTTCGTAGGTAGGCCCAGAGTCTTTCTATATTTATATATAATTTCATCGATCTGCTATTTCGTTTTTAAAAATTAAAAAACAAAAATCTGCATAGTTTTAACATATTATATTTAAATCCATACGGTTGAAGAAAGTAAATCAAATTCGCCACAAAACTTTCCATGGAGCAGGAAAAAGAGAAAAAAAATTTCCCTCAAAGCCTATGAATAACTGCGATAAGGCCAGCCTATCTATCGGATATAGTATAAGAATTTTTATCGATCGATTTACATGCATTTTTCTTAGCGACTGCTCAGGGCCGTCGCCATGAAACATTGATATTATGTACTACTTGCGCTATGTTCGCTCAACTTGTTTCTTGAATTTTTAGATAAACTTTAGAAAACTTTTCATCATCTTTGTAATTTTCTACTTATCTTTTGTTATGGATTGTTCTCCTTCCATTCGTCTCTGTACTACGGTTGACAACGTCTGTAGACCTATTAAGCTTTTAAGCTTCTCACTTGCGTATCTGAAAACCGAGAAAGTGGTATTATTGAAGCATTTTTCATTCAACTTTTTTTTCGAATTCCTTATGCTAACATATATAGTGAGTATATCGTTGCGTTAGCACACGCAGTCAATCATACACGCCTGTCACTGCATTGTGTGTTGCGTTATTTTTCACACAGGAAACTCTTATACTTTTGTTGTTTATTTGCTACACATACGCGGAGGACATTAATTTGGTGCAGCATAGTTTTCACTAATCGCAAGATTTTCAGCTAATATTGCGTTTTCGCTGCTTTACGGCTTTCTATTCATAGACATAGCATTGGGTATAATTGAAAAGTGGAAAGATTGAAAGCGTACTTTATGATCAATAACTGAAATTACGTTTTAAAAATTTTTTCTTTTTTCAAATGAAAATGATTCTATTCATTATTGGAAGGACAGGGTATGGTTAGAATGATGCTGCGTGACTGCATTTAAGATGCTTTGGAATTGGAGGGGAAATATTACTGTCACAATTTGTGGCAGCTAATCAACGATCTTGTGGAACATTCATTACAGAAATTTCGATAAAGCCCCAAAGTGCCAGGTTGTGCTGTAAACGTAAGGAATGTAATCCTAGGTTATCTCACGTTACCTTAGGTTAGTATTAAGCAAGCATCCTGTGTGGATATTTATACTAGATCTGCACACTTACATGTTGTAGTCGTCTCGGATATTTAGGCCTGATTGGGCCCTGAGCGCTCCTTCTAAAACGAATGACATCACTTCTAGAGGCTTTTGCCAGAACAACCCACCACCAGATCATAGTTTTCTCTGAAAAAACAGGTTAATGTTTGGTTTGCCCTTAATAATAGGGAAAAGACACTATGGCGTCGTTAATCAGATTATTCAGTCTAGTTTACTCACAATGAATTTGAAGTGAGAAACTTGATAAATTGGAGGCTATAAATTAGGAAAATGTGAACCTTTTTTTTCCACCAGATATTCGAATTTAATTTAATGAAAAATATCAGAAAGGTTTTTTTTCTACACAAAACTTTGTTTCCCAAAGGATGGACGAACAAGAGACGCAACAGAATCACATATAAAGACGATATAATGAAGACTTCAATCCCACTTTTGTGGTAATTAAAGTTAGGTCGTATATTCTCTTTTAATCCTCAAATGAATATTTCCATCTTTTTAAATTTCTCTGATGGCTTCCCATTCTACGATTATTAAAGGAATCGCGTGCAACTTTTTTTTTTACTAGGAATGGAGATTTTTATATATAGAGTTCTGCAGAAGTCTCTGCTATTTCCTCTTTTTTTTAGTAAAAAAAAAAGATTTGTGGCATTTTACCTACGACACAACCCCAGACTTGGGTAATGGGTTGATGCAACTTAGTCTAACAATCCATACTATCAGGCATATGAAAGATGACAGTCTGTAGATACTAAAAATTTATATTTAAAAAAACCGAATAAATTTAATTTTGAAGATCTATAATATTGAGTGAGAGGGGATAGTAGGATCAGTCACATAACAGACGTGCACATTTTGATCATTGAATCTATTGTAGCTTACGAGTACTTACGAGGCAAAGAACAATTTTTTTCCCTTTTGAAAATAGTGGTGTTATCTGTTAATCAAGAATTGTATGCGTGTTCTTTCACCGATTCAGGCAGCAACATGCTGTTAAGAACTAGCAGTGTTTGTACCAAATTTGAAGATGATGTCTTCATTTTTGCGCCCGAAGAAATGCCTACCACCAATAGAGACGCAGACGGACAGACGGACATACCTATATTCATTCATAATTTGATATATATATATACATATTCAATACATATATATATAAATATATTTTACATACATGTTGTATGGATATGTTTATATACACCATGCATACATACATCGGGTTTCTGAATGATCCCCGTGAAAAAACCATTTGAAATTGTTTGGTTTGGTCGAAGACTGCGTTTGGAAAAGAAGCCCCTTCGACCAGAACGATAGTGCTTCGGACGCTTGTAAGAAAATTCGTAAGGCATATGGCGATATCTTGTCGACTTGAATCTGTTCTGTTTTTTCGCCTACATATAATATTAAAAAAATCTCAATGAGCATGATATAGTATATAAATGCTAACTCACCTATTTAGTCGTTAATTGTGAATGTATTAATAAGCCGATCAGGACCATCTTTGAACCGAACGTGCAGGTGAGTTTTGGGAATGTTTGGACACCAATTCGGAAATTTATAGACAAGAATGTGAAAACATTGTCGGTGTTTTTAATTTCATTTAATAAATCGGCCGTATCTATAAAAGGAGAGACAAACACCGAGAAATCTATGCAAATCGATATTTCATGCTGAACAAGCAATGACATAGAAAAGACTATAAACTGGAATCGGTCTAAGAGATATTCGATTAGTCTGGTGAGAATGAAAGTTTAAGAAACCTCTGATATGATGTGAGAATGAATAGTAATGATACGAAATGCTTGGTAAGCTTAACATACATTTTTTTTGCTACACAATCTTCTTGGATTAAATTTGTTTTCTGTCCTTTAAAACTTTTTAGAAATTACATGTATGTCAGTCACTCAGTTCAATTTCTTTTTCCTCTTCAATGTTATTAACTAGATACTTTATTCATACATTCGACATGTCATGTATTTTTGACATAAAATTTTTTAAAATATTGACTTTGTTAGCAAAAAGTCAAGTCCATCACAAAGGAGAAATCTTAAAAACAAGTAGTTAAGTAACATTAATTTAAGAAATGGATATACATGTGACATTTTCTTTTTTTTGGGAGAATAAACTAAAATCTAAAAGCTAGAAGCCCTGTTTAAATGGCGAACGTTACAAACGACCTGAATGGGGATAGAAAGTTTAGAAGACTCCCAGATGACTTATATAAAGTAGTGGAGGGATAAAAATCTAGACGATGACTACATTTTTTAGGCGAACTCAGTGCAAACTTTTTAAACAAATTTGCATAAAAGCAAACTTGAATTTGCGTCACTAACTATTGCTGCTATTCAAACTTACTTCCTTTAGGTAATTTATTGTCAATAGTTCCTTACGTTCTTATATTGTACATTTGTTTGTTTTACGTTCTTATATTGTACATTTGTTTGTTGTGTAGTTTTCCGTTTCTTTTGCCACGATGTGATTATCCGGTATAAACAACTCGTTTGCGTTTTTCTTACCATTGCAGCAAAGTTGCACCTTTGATATGGGCATGGATTACTTACAATATTTTGCTTCAGCTATTTTTGCTGCCATAGTGATAATGGCGGCACAATTTCCTTTTCCTCTTTTCAACGAGCGTTAGTTAGATGTCATTCCTGTCTTCAATACAATAATAATGTTAAGCTTTCTTTTCTTCTTTTCTTATAAGAAACTATCTTTTTTTTTAAGTTTTCATCTCTTATGTAGACATAGTTTCAAAATGCAAATATCTTGTATTTCTAAGCCAAATTTCTATGGCTTAAGATGCTGTTTTTCTCAATACAGTCGTTACTCTCTTTTCGGTTGCCTTAAAATTTTAACTGGAGTTTCAAGTTTCTCTACATGTTCGCGCATGCTTCACTTTCCAAATAAAATGCACCGTTTTTGCCTGTAGTACATGTTTGCATTATGTAAATAGGTAAACAAAATGATTAGACTTTTATTTATTTAAGGCTTACGATTCTTTACATACAAAATTTTTATTTTTTTATTTATTTTATTTATTTATTTAACTATTAACAATTAACACTTATTCGCTACAGATACATTATAAGCAAAAGTAAGCAAATTCAGAACATCAGTTCAATACAAATCAAACATAACACATATATAAAACAATAGAACAAAAAAAAAAAAAAATATATATATATATATATATATATATAAATAATAAAGAAAATATAATAAACATGATTGAAGAAATATGGATGTATAATGTATAATGTGTAAATGTATAATCATGAATGAATAATTATCTGGCAGCTAATCGCGGAGAATAGAACTTTTTATAAACTCTAACGAATTAATTGAAGTGTCGAATTTGTGAGAATTATCATTAAAAATTTTACAAAGCACACGAAGCGGGTTATTACCGCTGATACTTAGTACGGCAATGCAACAACTTTAGCGGAACATAGTGTCTACAGAGTCTTACAGGAACATTAAAATCCACTCGTCCAAGCAACGCTGAAGAGTAAATATCTCCTCTTATTAATTTAACCATAAATAATGTACCTAGTAGCTCACGTCTTTTCTCTGAAGCTTCAATCTATTTACCTAAGGAGGTAGGGGGAGATGAGAATGCCAGCCAAGGCCTCGTAAAGCAAATGATAAAAAGTTACGTTGGACGGATTCAATCAGATCAATGTGGCACTTATAAAATGGTGACCAGACACTCACAACAATACTCTAATGTACGTCTCACTAACGATGTATATAAACGTTTCGTAATATATGGGTCACAAAACTCTTTAGACCAACGCTTCATGAACCCCAAAAGCGAAATGTTTATATATGTCACTAAATAATAGTACAAAAAAATAATTTTTTTCTTAATTAAGTCCGTTAATAAATTACTTAAAACCCCTTAATACTAATCTACTAATAATAGCTTGCAATGCTAATACTATTTTACCAGGGTGATGGATATTCAAAAGTCGAGTCAAGCCGAATATAACTCATTACTTTATCGTTTTCATTAATCACTGTCTCTGATCACAGTATTAGCATCAGGTATATTTAATTTAAGGGACTCTTCGGCAGACCTGTTTTAAGGAGCAAATTCGAATCTAAAAAAATTTATTTAATGGTTATAGTTATGGGTCAGTGTTTGAACGAAAACATTGGGTTTTTTTTTATTAGTAATAAAAATGGTTCAAATTGATTGATCGAAAAACGCCTATGTGTTCCCTTAGAAAAGTTTATTTTAAAGGGTTTATTGAAAACTCGAGCGTAGAGAATGAAAAGGGTAGCAGTGGTTCTGTCGAGAACAAAGAGTTTAAAAAATTTCGAATGTCTTATCGACATGTCTTTTGCTATAATACGTTTTTTATTACTTTTTACAATTAGTCTGTAATTGAAGGACAATAAAACTGTCAGTTCCAACATTCTCGCTGCAGACGTCACGGCCAACTTACAAGCAGGACTTGCTTAAACGGATGTGTTTTGCAAAAGTAAAAGATTTTACTTAATGGGCAGAACACTTAAGCGATTCTTTTTACTCGCAAAAGCAAACCTTGTTTCACTCTCCAACATACCGTGGCGAGCGTTAGTAATGACATTCCTTGGACGAGTGAAGTCAAATATTGTTGCACCCCAATACTGATTTTAACTACCGCATAAAGTTAACAGGGTTACCAAAATTTTTTATCCATTGATTAATAGAAATGCAAGCTAAGACATAATAGCAAAAAATTAGTTATCAAAACTATATTTCATTTCTTCACTTTTCACGCTGTCCCGGTTTGATCCTCTAGTGCTTATTGTCATATTAAGAAAAGTGCAAATTGCGTGAATGATCAACAATCTATCCTGACATCTTTCTACACTTAATCTAGGCTTAATTTCTAGTTTCGAACTCGGTTATGCCAGAATGTTAAGGTTAACTATTAATGTTAGAACAAAATGTCAAGAGTCACAGTACTCTCATATCAGCGAACTGCTACAACTACAAATATTTCTTTTTCCGTTTGTTTATTTTTCTTTGTTCTCCTGTTCCTATTGATTGATAAGGTTTTTTTTATACTTTCTCCTTAATCTTACTGTTACGTCAAATAAAATATTTATAATAATTTATTAATTTCTAAATTATAAAGGGGAACCTTTACTTCTAAGCTCTTTAGTTTTTATATCATGCTGCACATAGCTTTTTAAACTTAAAAATAAACGAAAACTGAACTTAAAATTTTCCTTCCATTTTTAAATATTCTTCCTTAGTTTGTTTGTTCGACGGCTTTGTGCTCGAAGGTACCACTTTTCACGCATCTGTCGAAAATGGAATCGCACTTACTTGTATACTTTAAGTGTTGCGAACTGCGAGAGAAAGCGACAAAAATCATACAATTCATTAGCCAAATTCATAATCGTTAGTGAAGTTACGCTGAAGCGTTTTTTGCTTGAAAACGCCTTTAAACGCACACGAACACTTTCCAAAGAGATCAAAATCAACAAATAAGACATTCGGCTGTCAATTCTCAGGATGGATACATTTCACAAAACGACTCTTAACGGAGCGTTACAGCAAGAGCTTCAAATTCTAAGGAAAAAAGTTTCCTTCAAAAGATAAATTTTTTTTCTCATATTCTAGAAGAGTCGAGACATTTTTTACGACAATAAAAAAAAAATTCTGATAAATTTACAGTAACCTCCCCATTTAAACATATTGAAAGGATTAATATCTCGTCCGCTGGTTAATTTAGTTGACTTTGTTTTTTTTTTATTTATTTCAATTACACAATGCCTACAAGAAGAGTAGGAGGAAAAGTAGGATGGGTACGAGCAACTAAGACTATCAGCTTTTTTTTTTTTTTTTAAAATCTGTTAGATGATTAGTTCAGTAGGTTTAGGAAAGTTAAATATTTTTTTGATTTTCAGTTCTAAAGGTATTTCCAAGACGTCCGTAGGGTTAGACGCTCCGAAAACTAATCCTCAACTACTAGAAAGGTTTTGCCATTCACAAAGTATATGTTTAGTTGTAAGATATTGTCTGCAGTCGCATATCGGAGGAGTAGAATTTTTAAGGACCCATTGATGTGTTGCAATGGCGTACCCAAGTCGGATTCTTGCAAATGTTTTGATCCTAGTTTTCCCCACTCGATTTTTTTTTTGTTTCTAAATAGCAGAAAAGCTTGTAATGATCCATCCAATTAATTATTTTAAATTTCTAATATCATATGCTAGCCACTAATACACATTAGTCATTAATTTTTTCATAAAAAGATATATAGATATATAGACAATATTCATATAATATAACTTATTGCATTATGCAGTCTGAATCGGACCTCAGTTAACCAGAGACGATATAGATAAGATATACTTACCCGGCATTCAATGTATGTATGGAATGTACTTCATAACTTAACGTAAAACTATGCATAAGTGACTTTTTTCTCCATTAGCTTACCGCCTGCTTACTATATGTTGTATGCAAATTTTCAAAGTAACCCAAAAAAACTTTCTTAGGGGCTTACAACTGACAAATGAAACATTTTAGTGCTACTTCTGTGCTTATGGTGTAGGCCATTTTCGAAATCTCCTTTAATAACTTAGAAATGAACCCCAACTAAGGCATTTCCTTGCACTCATAATACTTTTGGTACCCATGCCCTTTTTAATGTCGTTTCTAAAATACATACGCACATGCCTTGTATACGCTTTGGATTAGGGCTTTATCCCAGTTCGTTTATCGGGAAGTGCGTTTCTCTGTTGTTACATTACTTAAAAACGGAAACAGCAACGGATGCTAAATTCAAGTCTCGTACGTATAATGCCGGCCCAAAACTAATCATATTCAAATGCGCCCATATTTTCTAAAAACCTAAAAATTCCGAAGGAGAAAAGAAAATCTGCTTTATAGCAAATAAAGACTTTCACTGGCAACACCTATTATTTTACTGTAACACCAGCTTCGGCTTGCATAGCAACATGATCGAAGTCGACAAAAATTTGTTTCTTTGGTTCGAACGATCAATTTTTAAAGTTCACATGCACAGGTTTTGGTGCGGATGTGTATAACTACTTCTCCATGGATACTGTACAACATATTGAAAAAACATTGCATATTTACGGAAGGTATAGCAACCTCTTCTATAAACGCTAAGAACTACTTTGATTTTATTTATCACGATGTAAATCGTCCATTATATGTCCGCTATTGCAATAGATAAGTAGATAACCATTGTATTTTTTTAAAGAACATTTTTTTTTAGAAAAAATTCACATTTAGCAACAACAGTTAAGGAGCACAAGTAGGTTACAAAAGAAAGCGATATGCTGCTACAAACTTCGTTCCATTGTATTTAATGTGACGAAACGAAGGCTGTTAACGAGAGCAATCTCTTGATTGTTCGCTTGTTCTTCCTTATTGTTTGTATGCTGCAAGAAATCTGTTAACTGTTTATTAGTGTGGGACGTGTAAGTTTGTGTAGACAAAAATTGTAAGGAGCAGAATGCCCGAATTTATACAACCACCAATACTTTATCTTCCTAAATGCGAGACTATGGCCATACACGGATGCAGCCAAATAAAGTTCCATTTACAAGATTAATATGCGATGATGTACAAGCACACGCACGACATTGTTCGCATCTATATAAAAGTTATTATTCATTTGGTTTCCAGGTTGCCAGGTTCTCTTAACATCTATAGCAGAGCAATTCTGCAAAATCGCAAACGCTTTACTATCTGAGATGGACAAGGAAGGAAGTAAGCAAATAGTTAATGAAGTATGTAAATAATTCGTACTTTTCTAAAAGAATCAAGTGACCAAAGAGCTAGTCCTCGCGTAAATGAATTAATTTTGTTTGTTGTTGGAATTTTTGTGGATTTAAAATTCTTCAATAAAAGCTAGAAAAAGTTCATTTTGGAATATTCATGAAATGTCAGTATTTTTGTTTATTAAAAAAAAAAAAAAAAGATATAACAACAGCTTCAGACACTACTTTGGACTAAGCATATGTATACACGTGGGTAATTTGTTACTAGCAGCAAAAGAGCCATCACAAAATTTTCTGATATATGCGAAAACCATGTCTTATTCTGGTCTCATAGATTAGGTTGAGAAGCTAAATGCTTTAAGATGACCCATAGTGGACATAACAGATATGCGGTTGGTCTCATTCGAATCTATATGTTTGATCTACGAATGAGATGGAGAAATCGACTAGCAACACCGATAAGAAAAATGAAGTGACCGATTTCCGGTCTGTCCTTCTTTTGTTTTGGGACTTCAACGCGGTCAAACGTGCGCATGCAATCAAATTCGGTTGATAGTAGGCTTACGTTATATTGGAGGAATAACGCAGGGAATTAGTCAAGGTGTATTTAAAGAAGAAATATCTAATAGAAGTGCAATATATATATTATAGAATCAGGTATAAAAGTGCATTCGTTTCACAAATCAAGGGATATGTAACGCACACAATAACATTGATAAGCGCTGTAACAAGTTGCATAAGGAATTGTAACAGAGTTAAATGTATATAATTTATGTAGTGGCGTGTATGACCGGTAATTACAAATAACTAATTGGACCTTCATTAGAGAGGATAGGGATAAAGTTTCACTATTCCTACACTATTCCGCTACTTAGCTGGCGTGTGCGTGGACAGTGGATTATCAAGTCAACACTAACTAATTCCTAAGATTATTGCTATAGAGTCCAAGTATTATATAAATGCTCTTACAAAGTCTTTTACTTGCTGTTAGTAAAATAAGAATTTTGCGTCTTTGCAGATGAACGAGCACCGATTTTCTTTGAATAAGGTACCATCATTTTTGTGCGAATACGAAAAGATCGCTTTCTGATATATTTTATACCCATCACCAATGAATGAGCGGTATATTCATTTTGTCAAAACATTTGCAACACCCAGAAGAAGGAAACGCAAAATATATATATTCTTGATCACTCTTAAATTCTGGATCGATTTAAGCATGCCCATCTACCTGTCTGTCCGTCTGTGCAATGTCTCTTGTAAACGTTATAATGGCCGCATAAATGAAGCTACTGGCTTCAAGTTTGAGAGAAATATTGGAAGTTCTTGGACCCAAGTTGGTATTGCAAATGGTCCAAATCTGTCGGAGAATGCTCGCAGTATCACGTAAAGCAAGAACTGCTTTTCCAAAAGAATAAAACAATGGTTTTTTGCTTTTTACTCATAAGCAATAGCAGATAAATATACAATAATTTGAACGTATAGTCTATGGGCGACAATGTAGTATTTGTAAAAAAGTATTGGTCACGCCTATCCAATATTATAATGCATCAAAATTCAATTTTTTTCCCAATACCTTTATAACGCGGAACCAAGCTTAAAAAATCCTATAATGAATATAAATTCTTGAGCAGTTTCAAATTTGAAATGCACCTAAAAAAGCCGGTTTCAGCCACTGGTCAAGTGTCCGTCCGCCTTACTGTGTAGTACGTGTGATAAACATTCTACCGTTTGCAAAAACGAAGATATCGTATACAAATTTGCAAAGGAAGTTGGAAGTGCCCTACACTTTTGAAAGGATACGTCTACGTTAGAATACAGATAAGCCCACGTGTTTATATGTCAAAAACTTTTATTTTGAAAATAAGAAAAACACACTCTCCCATTCCGTATTATAGAGTATCGAAATTTAATTCTTTTACATTGGCCTTTTTTAGGGTAACTGTGATGGGTCAAAAAGTTTCGGTCACGACCGTACGGAATATTTTTATTTCTTTCAACTTACTGGTTTCTTTTGCTGCAAATGCTTATAGAAGACCACATATGTTTGTCAACAGAGCAAGCCTTAGGTGCGGTGCATACGACTTCATTTACATAAGATGAGACCATTCATGTCATGTATAGGACAAAACGTTTCAAAATAAACCAACGTTTTAGTGTATCGATCAATTCGGAATCACTTTCAAAATCCCTTTAATATACAAATTGTGAATTAATTCAATACGCCCGTTTGTCTGTCCCTTTTATGACTGCCCATGTCACTTTTAAGAAATTTTTAACGAAATTTGGTGCGCCGACGTATTTTGACTTGGGAAGAAATCTGTTGAAAAGGGATTGGATGAGACCCCTTTTGCAGTCCTTCCCGGTATGAAGTTTTACTTCCAAAAAGTCGTTATACGGGAAAATAGCAAACTTTTATATTCATGAACAAAAATCGTTGAGTAATAAATAGTATTTGCGTATTGAAGAATGCGATGTGAAGAAATTGAATCGAATGATCCTGTTTTTTGAAACACTCCCCTCAATAGAGAAAAAGGTTCATAATGGTAATTTGATACGCAGATCGGTACGGGTTCTTATAAATACTAAGCCTTTACACGCAAAAGAAATTAATTTTTAACATTTTATGACGAAAATAGGATTGCATAGATCTATTTTTTAGATCTTAACCTATATAAAAATTGTCATGAAAAGTAGGCAATTAGTCGGCGACAAAGTCGAGTTTGCAACTCTTTATGACGTACAATAATCAAATCTCTAACAAGAAAATTAAATTAATTAAATTTGGATCAATTCAGATCATGGTTTGAGCGTCCTCCACTATAAACGCGTTCATGAGAAGTATGCTGTCAAGCGGGAAAATTTACTGTAATGCTTAACCCAACTAAAATCTTTTTTATATTAATCAGACCTGTTTGCAAGATTGGAAACTGTTTAGCTTGCCCTCGTATATGCGCTTATATAACTTATGACGCTTTTACACGAAATTATAGCGCATATTGCACCAGTTATAGGCGGGTAATCTTATCGCAGCTGTCTAACATTTAAATATAAATTAAATGCTAAAATCTTCATTAATATGCATCATCCTGGCACAATTACGCTAATAGCGTATCTTATATATGTAATTGACAGTAATTCCATTAGATGAACAGCAACTGCTTTACTTCCAGCTTTATTATTGTGTGTTGTAAAATCCTCAAAAAAAAAAAAAAAAAAAAACTGTACGTATCTCGGTGACTGCGCGTAGTATATGCATTTGATTGAAACGCTCAACTATTCCAAAAGTACTTATTCACGACGTTTACGCAATTAAATATTTCAACTTCCAAAGTCTAATAAATGAATTAGAAGGAGTGTGAGTTGGTGGGTGAGAAATGTGTGCAAGAAATGCTATGACATTTAATCATCGTTAGCGTTGATATAAATTGGATGTAAACTGTATGCCAAAACAGGGAAGTGAATGCTCTAAACTTTCGAAACACTTTGCAAAATTTGCACACATTATAATTCCATTTCTGTATATATACGAGTTTGAAAACATTCGTTCTATATGCGAATTTATTTTGCACTACTGACTGAACTCTGTTGACTTTCATTACGAACGCTTCACGGAAAGCTTAATGATGTTTTACGCACAAGCTTGTGGTTTAGAGAAATTTAAATAAAAATTTCAAATGAATTTGGTTGATTTGAACCCCTAAAAGAAGCAAGTCACGGAAGGCTTTTGAAATTATTCCGTAGGACATTTTAACTATTTATTCATTAAATTCGTTTCAATTTTTTAAATGAAAATGTAATAATTTAACTCAATTTAAGCTCTGTGACGCTTGGTATATTTATTTATATTTTTGCATACTTCATGAAATTCACTTGAGCCCAATAAGCGACAATTTATCGAAAAGCTCTCAAGTAAAGAAAAAAACTAGGAAACACAAGTAAAAAATTTCTACGTGACTTTTTGCTAAATTCAAAAATTTTTTCTGTTAAATTGTTTTTATTTTTCACGGGTAGAAATTTTTTTTTGAAAACTTTTCTATTTTAAGCCAGTTAATACATCAACTTTAAAAGAGAAAGGAAACAAATGAAAAAAAAAAAAAAAAAACGGAAGCTTTTAAATGCCATCGATTGAAGAGGATTTTCACTTATTGAAAACAAAAATTTGCACTGCAAAGTTTAAATTCCAAATTTCTCTCGTTCGCTCAATTGTTATTGCTATGCAACGTTCAACGGTCCATTTTGTCTTTATTTCAGGGAAAGAGATGATATATGAATGGAAGGAGCAATTTTTCCATATTTAGATAATGCTTTGTCTTGCTTTCTATTTCTAAGCGAATTTAATTCTGAGTATGATTAGGACGTGATTACGATTCAATCGCATTCATATCCAAGTACGCTCGCGTTAATCTTAAATATTCAAAAGAAACTTTCAGCTATGTAATGTAATCCAATTGTCTCCGTTTACCAGCCTTACCCTAATGAGCAGAGGACTACTTCCATTTTCAAAAAATATGTTTTTTAGGTTAATCCTAATTCGTGCGCGTCGACCTTTTGGGGCCCATTTGAATATTTTTTTTTATGTATATTTTATGTTTATATGGCAGCTTGTTCGGAGATATTAACGAATTTAAATTATAAATAAAAACTATAATATAACGATTATTAACGAATTTAAGCTATAAATAACAAGTAAGAACATTATAGTCGGGTAAGGTCGATTAAGAAATACCTCACACCACTTTGTCTAATACATTTATTCATTCGTTTTGGTAATAATACACAAAAAGTTATATGTTATTTTCATGTAAAGACATATTTTTCATAAAAGCCAATATATTGGAGGAATCCTTGTATGCAGTGGTGTGAAAAAAATCGACCTACCTAGTTCAAATTCCGTATTTTTCATGCCAATTTACTATCGTAGACTAATTTTCCCCAAGAAATATTAGAAATTGTATCTTTTTATTACATAAACATTCAGTTTTCGCAGGGATGAGAGAGACAGAGAAGAGGGAGACGATTTATAAAATCGTCCAGCCGGTCCAAATACTATTACAGAGCGAGTTTTGCCGACAAATTTCGAAAGTTCCAATTCTTTTTCCATATGACGACTATTTAAAATAGGGCGTTACATGGGGAAAAAGAAGACGTATCCAAACAATTTTCAATAGCTTTTGTCCTTCGCACAAAGAACGTCATCATTGTGTTTCATCCAAATATCTCAAAAAATTGCGATCTGTAGCTTGAGCACAAATTTACATCGATAGACGTCAGACGGACAAACGGACGGTCCATATTAAGGCCTTCTGCGTGTTACATACGTCCGCAAAAGCTTAATAAACCCTGTACCAGAAGTGCGGTAGAGTACAAAGCAATAACATTTTAATTATTCCCATGATTAGCATAAATGACCGAGAGTCGCATCGTGGTACGATTCATTATAAAAATACGTACACAGGTTCGGTTTAAAATTTGTGTCACCTTTACTTGGTACAAAGGAACCTCTCTTGTTTATGAACCGCAGAGCAAAGTTTTTATGTTTTTGCCGTTATTTGATTGTTTTTTCATTTAGATATTCGTATTATTTTACATCATCTTCGTACGCCTAAACTTTTAATGAGGAACCGCCTTTAACTCTTCGGGGTCTAACAAAGGCCCCGATGTGATGATAAAATTCTGCCTTGTGTTCTGTGTTTTTGATTGTGTACAAGCTGTTCAAAGGAAACAGAAAAGGCATTGAAGGCGATGAACTTCATGACCGTTCCTCGATTGAGAATTAGAAACCTTGCGCACATTGCGTAATTGTCGTTCGGTTCGATACAATCGACTTGGACTTTACGCCTATAATATTGCAAGGCTTCTAATTATAGGTTGGAAACTTAAAAAACAGTTAAGGGATATGGCGGGTGCAACGGTTAGGTCTTACCTAACTAAATTTTTATTGCATAAAATAAAATTTTAAAGCTGATCTGTGAGTTAATACAATTAAACTCAATTGCGACGTTACAGTTTGCGGTTCGGGGATTAAATACAAGTTTACTTTTTTATTTGATGTTTGTTTTATAAACACAGAATTGAAAGGAGGAAATAGAAGAGGAATTTACCTCTTCACCATGGGATTTATTATATCTTTCAGTTTTCCCAACTTAGTTCGTTTATCTCACGGTAAACTTAGTTCACTTAATTTGATCGAAAGACGGGTGTCCTCTACCGGACATTCACATACGGATTTACTACATAATGTTGCTTTTTACCACGATGGAAAGCTCCTATGGACGACGGCGTATTAGTTTCGTATCTTTATAATGCGAACAGCGACTAAAAGCCTAACTTTACGGAAAACGGAAAAACAAGAAAAGACGAAGTTACATCACGACTTACTTCATGTGCTACTTTCGATCGTTCTCCTCCATGCTATACTCGAAATAAAACAGCACTATTGCGAATATCTTATCCTATTTCCCCAAACACTGGCGGCTAAACTACCCTACCGTATATTAAACACAAAGATACTTATAATCTAAGTATGGGATCAAAACGAATTTATGACTTTGACTTCACAACAGTTGTGCACGTGTTAGACAATGGATATCCAACGTACTTGTTACAGAGAGAGACCCATAAAGTTCTTCACTATCCTATACATATTTCAGGTACGAATATATCCATTGCACAGAAAATGAATATGCATCTAGCAATCGCACGTGGAAACATGAAAGTGAAATTATTCCCAGGACATTTAAGTGTTTACTAATTTAAAAATATACAAATATTTTCCACATGCTTCATACAGCGTGCAGGTGTATCCTTCATTATACATTTGCGTTTTCTAAATCATTTTCATTTTTTGTTAACATTTTATAAAAATGAAGGTATATTTCTATACATTACTACATTGTGACTATTTTACCTGACGTAAGTGTTAGGGACTAAAATCTTTTCAAAGAATAAGGTACTACGTACCTGTAGATATGATTTCTGGTAGCCTTTCTAAATAGTAGAAAAAAGAATTTTCATTCTTTGTTTCTCTGGGAGCAAATGGAGTATAGGCTTCTTCACAATATCCCATGTAAAAAACGATTGGTTCCCTTGTCAGCTTTCAATATAAACGGATATTTTTCTGGCTTGAATACGAAGTTCCGGAAACTTTCAAGTACATATATTAGTTCATAAGCGTACACTAATTACAGAGATATCAGTAAATCTGCTCGAATATAATTCATACAAACGCCTTTCGATAATGTCACCTAAATGTTGATGTAAGAATGGGATAAAGTTCTGTGAGAAAGGCTCTACGAATTGCAGCTCTTCTACAAATAAATAATGACACAGTACTTTATTAATCTATCAGGCGTTCACTAGTATTTGAGTAAATATTTCACATTATAAATATGGTGATTGAAAACCACCTGCCTCTGCTTGAGCTTGCTTGTAAAAATCAGTTGAAAATATTTCGAAAAATGTACCTCTAGCTACTTTACTTTTAATCAATTTATTTAGGATTATGGCAATATATGAGGAGTGAACAATACACGTTATACGACGAATGTCTGTGCAGAGATCAAACCGTTTTATCTTAACGATGTTTTGGTAAAAAAATCAATAACGAAATTCCTATCACATCAAAGGACTTAAGAAAATAGACACTAGTTTGTATTTTTACGCTTTCAGAGGTCGGCTAACGAGGAAACTGCCATTTCTCGGCTCCAGACTCGACCAAAACATTTATTGCTTATTGCCTAATTCAGTGTAAAGCTAAATATTAATACGAAGAAGACACCCTTTTTCAGAAATATTAAGGGCGTTCACCTGCAAACCTCTGAGCAAACACAGAACTGCGCAATTATTCGAGTGAAATGTTCTTTACTTCAAATTTTGTCCGGCCTGGGCGGTCCCCATGCAATTGTCATTTACCTCATTTTGTTTGGAGGAGGCTGCAATAAAGACTACATAAATTAAAAGCGTTACATACTTAGGCTTTCAGGCGTATGACCTAGAAAGAGAGACGGCAAAGTATTTATATTCATTTTTAAGACAAAGTGTTTTTTAGGCTAAGTCTACGTGAGCATTGTAGGTTCTTTCAACATTCGGCAAGAACTAGGCTTTTTCCATTCCGCCATATATTTCGGTTTAGCTTCGCGGCACAGACCCTTTGGCGGGGATTGCCTGAAATACCTTGATGTTAGGAACATTAGCAAATTCATTAAAAAATATGGACTAGCGATCTTCTCCCTTCATCTTAACAACTATGCTTCGTATCTCTCACGTAAACAAAGCTGTCAAGGCTGTTAAGCAATTAGCCTGCCACGACCTACCAATTCAACCTAATTTATCCCGATATTTTAGTTTTCTTTAAGATTTTCTCTTAATTATCATACGCATTATTCCCGCTTACTTGCTTAAATGCTTAACTTGCTTTAAACTTTTTCGCACAACTTCATTCAAATTTTTCAGCGGCTGTATTTGTTTGCAGTTACTGCATCCCTCTTTCTAACCCCATCTGCCAATCGTAAGTACTATCCGACTTGCAGTAATTTCGTTTTACTATTCAAATTTCTTTTACATCATTTACTGTATTTTTCTTCGGCTGTTTCCCTCTCCCCTATCAATTGGAAGTTCTAAAAGGATTTAGCAGTGTCCGTGCGTCACTTAACTCCAACAATTGAAAAGAAAGGTCTATATCTTTATCATTTATTTATAATATTTTTCAAAGGTCTTCAAAATTTATTAGATCGTTGCAAAGCAAAATTATAATATATTTATTTAGATCACGGAATTTATAGTCGACTTGATGTGTACAAAAGCGTAAAGTTTTGCGCGCTTTTTTATCTTTTATCCGTTCCACATATTCCTAATGCGTTACTTTTGTCCACCTGCGGTGTGCAAAGTTTTGTTGCGGTTATTTAATTAGGTTAAGAGCGTTGGATGTATACGACACACGCACTGCAACGGATGCAACATGCATGCACAGAGCAATTGCAACAACAAAAGCAACACGTAATTAGGCATTATCAAAAATCACCATAACGATTTGTTTGCTCTTATACTCG
This sequence comes from Glossina morsitans morsitans, assembly GCA_001077435.1. NCBI lineage: Eukaryota > Metazoa > Arthropoda > Insecta > Diptera > Glossinidae > Glossina > Glossina morsitans. The sequence continues at coordinate 147,919 of CCAG010022756.1, forward strand.
TAGTATATGCTGTAGTGTTAATGACACTGTCGCTGTTGGCGGTATCATGCTTGTAAAGTTATGTAGAGAATATTATTTTTCACTGTTAATTAACAATTTAGTCTTACTGTTTTTTAATAAAGCTTTAGAAAAGTTTATAAATTTGATACAAAACCCCATTTCATTTTTTTATATCTACCGAAATGTGCGGTAATAGATCGACTTTCTAATGGCTGAAAAAGAAAAACGACAAGTTCAAATACTCTCATCGAGCAAAACGCTCACTAAATGACCTGAGCAAAATTTCGCGTACTGCAATCTGCTTTTACGAATTTAATAAAAGCTACAAGTTTTGGAAAACAATGAAGGGAGAGAGAGTTTATAAAAACGGATTATCTTCCGAAGTCTTATTTGGAAGGGGAGTTGTAACATATGAACTCGTCTAGTCCCAATTTAATGTTGTCAAAACAGTTTACTTGCCACATCTAAAATATTAGCAACTAGATTTTGACAGTTAGATTTGTAGAAGAGTTTACTGTAAATGAGAACTTTTATATAGGATAGTGTCCGAAAAATAGACCAGAGAGAGGTCTTTAATGTCAAGTCACTATTCTGGACGAGTTACCATAACATATAAATAAAAATTAAACCTTGCTGCTATATAACGACCTGTGTTATGAAAGAACGAATAAATAGGAGGAGTATGGTTCCATTCCAAGCAAATATTCTACATTCATTCAATATGCAAAAATACCAATTCCTGCATATTTTTGACGAGATGTAATCAAATATATTAGTGTATGTATTGAATTCTTGACAGTTAGGTGGTGTATGGGGAGTGGTTCTAAATATGACTCGATTTGATTTATTTTTAATAGAATTTGCTCATGCTATTCTATCAGATTTAATCAATATATCTCCAAAAATTGCGTCATGTACTTTGAAGGCAAAACAATAAGTGGACAAATGCTTAAGCAGACTCATAGAATAATTCCGAATCGATAGATCTAGCTTGCAGCACAGATTCGCAGAACGTAACACGCCAGTACTGGGTGTAGGGTATAGGAATTTTTTATGATAGGCAGGCATCTTCATGGTTATTGTTTATCTTTTTTAAATCCATCACCTAGAGATTACAGGCATATGCATTTTGTGAAACCGTTCACAACACATAGAAAGAAGATTCGGAAACTGTTGCAAGCTTACATATTCTCTATCACTATCAACTTCTCAAGCGACGTAGTCTGTCCGTCCGGCCATGTATATGCCGCTGGAAAATATTCTCTCAATCCTCAAAATTAAAGTGCATGTCTGCGGTGCAGGCTATACATTTGGTCTTTGTGCTAATTACTCGTAAACTCCACGTACATTCGATAGGTAATATGACAGCCTCTGTCGCCTATTAGTGCAGTTTATGAATTTTTATTTATTTATTTTTTTTTTTAAGGTAAGGTTGATGAAAATAAAAGATTCGGCTAAAGCTTAATATAATTTTTTTACTTGTTTTATATTATTATTGTTACACTTTATATTAATTTTTCACTGGTCATGGTTAAAATGTTGTTGTTGATCATGTTTATGTGTTTATAGCATACACGTAAATGATATGCCACAAAATTTACTGGTTTAAGGGTTTACTGCGTTGACGGATTTAACGTTGGTTAGTCGTTTGTTAACTGCTGCCGTCGCATGCACATATTCTCACACACACCGATACGTACGTATACTCACAATTAATTACAGCGCCATTTAATGAACTAACCTAACCACAAATTCTGTGGTAAAATTAATAAAAAAAGGTCTGTTATTATCATCAGAGCATTGTGTAATAAATATAAAGCTTATGTAGCGAAAATGCTGATAATTTTGATAAGAAAAAAAGATTTTAATTAAAAATACACTAATACGTTGCTCTGAGCGCAGTCAAATAGAAAAAGTTAGAGTGTAACCACATGAAACCTTGTCTTGCTTATCAGGCTTTGATGTTCAAGTTAATGAATAGAGAAACAGAAAACAATTTTTGTGTTCCTACTCTTTGCCCTCAAAGCCTTCAACTTGAAATCTATAAGCAAAACAAAGTGTTTTATATGGGCTAAGCCTTAAAATCTGTTGCTGATAGCTTTGTAAATAATTAGCAAATACTGAGGGAATTTTTTGGGAAATTTAATGAAAAAGAAAAAGATGATCAAGAATAGTGATGATTCACATCACTAAAAGCTATGTTTACATACTCTATCTTAATTACAAATGATTTTTTTGCCAACTGATGAATTTTGCTGATTTTCGAAATCGGAATGTGGATTTTATTCAGTAAAAATAAAATAGCTCTGCTTTTAAGGTCGACATTTAAAAGATAGTAAGCAAAAACTTTACAATGAGCCACGGCCCACCACTAAGTAATCTATATCACTTCGCTCAATACTTTATTTAACAGTTACTCATATAAGAATATTTTAAAATAACATGTTATCCGGGAAATATCGAAAAAGTATTGCGGTACCCATCATTTTGAACGCTCTTTATCCTTAGGCCAAAATATGTCGGTGCACCAAATTTCATCAAAAGATCTCAAAAATTGCGACCTTTACGTTGAACTCAAAAATACAAGATGGACAGGTGTAGATCGATTGAGAAAGTGGTTCCGAAACGACCGGTATAAAAAAGGTGGATCCATTTCAAGTCGTTCTGGACGTTATATACAAAAATCATCAATCACTCTTGCCTCATTGGACACATGAACAGATTTTCCTATTCAAAGAAAGTATCCTTTTCCGTAACCATATTTTTGTAGACGTAGTTTAGTGTAGTCTGGGAGTAATGAGTGGAACACCAATTTTTTTCCCCCTTTCCAAAATAGATCTGCTCCCAGTTCATGTGGCAATGCAGGCGTGTCCTTTGACCGATTTGGTCAATTCTAGCATGAACCTGCATACAAGAACTTCCAACGTTTCTGCCAATTTAGGACTGCTAACTTCATTTGTCTAGCCAGGAGAAGGCAAGAGACATCGAATGGACATACGGACATGTTTAAACCGATCCACAATTTGATGCTGACCAAAAATGTGTTTATTTTATGACACTTCCCACACAAATGTATCTGAACAGAGAATCTCTCCATCCATCTTTATCTTTATTGTTAAACAATATTAGAATATCTATTCCATAATATGTAAAGCATGGTCTCAATATAACGCAGCGAAAAAATTAGCGGCAATTATAACCCGGTTTCGATACAACACGATTTCAAAAAGGCGAGCATGTGTTTTTCAATTGATTTTTGCTTTTATTTTGTCGGTAATAATTGGAGTTCCAATGCACTTGAAAAAAAATAGATTAACTGTAACTTTTGATGAAAATTAATTTCGCGACCTTCACCGTCATTTTTTGAATATTTTTTTCTACTCTTCGTATTTTATGTTGAATTTCATGTTATGTCTCTCATAAAAACTTGGAGTCAACTTACTTTTCCATTTGTGTAGACATTTGAAACCAAATTTCATAGAAAAATTTTGTACTTTAATACATAGATGTAATACAATACGGTACATATTGAGTTGAGCTGCAGTGCTTCGAAGTATAACGTGGTAGTCTTTTGATTTGTGTTACATCTAAGTTCAAATTTATTTTATACGATATTTTATTTTGAATAAAGAAGTAAAATAGTTTCGTATTTCACGAATTCGATAAAGCACGCTACGAATTAATTGTGCCTGCGTACTTATTCGCACACATCCTATATAAATTTGTAAAGCGTGATGTCTGTCCATCACGCTGACTCTCTAAAATAGAATTTGCCAAACAACACTTACATTATTTTAACCCTTAAATACATGATTGAAAAACTTGTGTCAGTGAATACATTCCCAATAATAAATTCGGAAATGAATTAGTCGGGGGTTTCAAATGCAGCTGATAGAGAGGAAAGGTCGTCTGCATTTCATGTAAAAAGCATGTAACCCTAAATTACGGTTTTTCCATACAAGTTCCCTACTTCGTTGTCTCCAAGCTGCAATACGATGGATAGCTAAGAAAGGAGTTTTATTGTCTCGTTCTCCATCACTATCACTATTGTCCTCTAATTGTTTTCTTAGATCTTCTGGACAGATACGTCTGGAAAATAATCAAATTCGTCTAGATCATCCTCTTCGCCTTCAGAAATATCAGCACTTTCAAAGCAGGTAAAAAAACATTATGAATGTGTATTTGCCTTTAACTTCCTTGGAAATGTGGTTTCTCTGAAAATCGACTGGTTTTCACGGAAACTCAAATCATTGAATGCGGGAATTTCGTAACATTACTTTATGCGACAAAAGCGCAATGCAGATATTTGCACACGTACAGTATTGCCCAAAAATCGGGCATATATCCCATAAAATTTTCACATACAATATCAAACATTGTGTGAGGACCCAAAGTCGTCCCTCGTTTTGGGCTCACGGATTCTCCGTCTCTGGTGAGGGGAAGGGAGTGCTAGACTAAGGTAGGATAGAATAGATTAAGCTAGCAGTAGAATGGAATAGATTAAGATAGTAGTAGAATAGAATAGATTAAGCTAGCGGTAGAATGGGATAGATTAAGATAGCAGTAGAAAAGGGTAGACTAAGATAGCAGTAGAATAAAATAGGCTAAGTATGGGACAAGAGTAGAGAATAAGGGGGAGTTGATCGTCATCGTCTGCCTCGCGCAGAAGTGAATTGAAGTTGCGTTCTCAAGCTGAGAGGTCGACGAGTCTCGAAAAGAATTTTTTTTTATTTAACGTTGAAGGCGTGAAATATCAACAGATATCGACGCTATGTTGTTAGTAATTCGCTAAACATAACCGTAGTAACTGTGGATAATAAAGAGAAAGAGCAAGTCCCTGTAAAATAAAAACTTCTTTTGTTTTCCTTCCCTGAGCCGCTGAGCTGCCACAGCCTATGGAAAAGGGCCACAACGGTCATCACAATGGATAGCTTACTTGACAAGAGACGTGAAGTCATTTTCACGTAGTTTCGTACTTAACTTTATACCATCGATAGGAGCAAGAATAAGGAAACTGATTTTACGACTTCCAAAATCTGACAATAAGATTCATTCATAAAACTCGTATGCAATGTTTGCAAACTATCAACATCACGCTCACACAACTCAGAATGAATGCATTAATTTTATGTCAACCTGATCTTACACTACTGAGAACTTGCTGTCATTCCGATAATCTACAAACAATTATTTAACTCCCACATTACTGAGTTCAACAATAAAACGTCATAGTGTCATAAATATGAGAGAGGGAGCGGGAGGTGGTTCCTTTTTATTAATAGAAAATAATTACCTTTATAAGCTGGTGACAGTTCTTTCCACCGTTTGCGTCATCGGCTCTTGACTCCAATTCATTGTATTCTTAGTGCGACGTTAATTTCGCAATTGCTTTGACTTTGAAATGAATTTAGACAAAATTAATACACGATTTTCTATGATGTCATATGAATATAATATTATGTCATATTCCACTTATTTTACTGATTTTCATTCCAAACAATTAAATTGTTGTCGTCCAGACGTGACCAGTGTTTGCTTGTATGTATAGCGTTGTGCGCAGCAACAAAATGCTCAACAAAAAAGTATATCGATTCAGTTTTATTACGTTATAAGTCTGCTGCACCGCTAGTCTGCTGGACAGCTTTATGTAAATATTAATATGTATTTTACTCTAACACGCTACTTGAGCATATATTTCGCACTAATTCAGTACAAAAAGCAATTGATTTAATAGCAGAAGTTTCGATTATGATAGAAATATATTTTATTTACTTTGCCTTCCACTTATTAATGTTGTCCATAAAAAGCATTCAGTCTCTCTTAAATCAATTATTTCGATAATATATTAGAGCAACTCGTCCGTTGTAGTGTTTTGCATTTATTAAATCATATCTGGCCCACTTTCGAGCTTCAATGTGTTTCAACGTTCAATAATCGGCACACAGCGACACACGTAAATTTCGTCCTTGATCACTAATGCTGAGTGATTATATTTGAAACCGTCCATAGGGCCGAGTATTTCCCACCTATCATAGCGTACGTCGTAGCGTTTACACTAACATGTGTGTTTCCACCGATTTCTGCAAAATCCTCTATTAGAACGCTGCGAATGGACTATGAGAGGCGACATCAAAAAATGATAAACAGTTTGTGCTATTATCCAGGTTATATCGTCGAACATCTATCTCGCTGGTTGAAACGGTTATTCAACGTTGTACAATCCAATTGCTGTTGCGTGATTGTTATATCTGTGATGCGAAGGAGTACTTGAACAATAGTATCATGCGTTGATTGTTGGATTGTAATATTCGACGGTTGAACTATTCCCTCCGCCGATCAAATCAATAAATCCGTCTATGACCACAAGCTCCATAATTCGTATGGATGTTGTTAATAGGTGCAAACTTTGTCCGTTGGCTAGTAATGGAATTATAATACTCCACATATTTCATCACTATGCCATTGTTACATGCACTCGTAGAATCGAAAAAATTGCTTAAACAGACTGCAGCATGCCACACTCTGCTTATTTTCATTGGTTGCATGGCAAACACTTTGCCACTGGATATATCATACATTTTGCAGCTTCTACTACTATTTTGTGGACTATTGTTTTATCCTATGTATGCATCATCGTCGAATTGTACAGCCATCTAATGATGATTTTTAATTCTTCTTAACGGTATAATACCTTTTGATGAACACATCCGGTTATTTATTTCTTGAGTCAAGAAGTCCTTACAGTGTATGTCATAGTTGAAAAAAGGTTCAGTAAGAATACCATTCCTTCAAAATTCAGTGGCAAGGCATGGCAAATCAATGTGGCTGATTAGTTCCGTAAGATGAAAGTGACGCGTCTTCACGTCATACTTAATCCAGTTCAAAACATCCCCATTAGCAATTTCTTCTCGCTCCACCTATAGATTATTGTCGGTGATTGTTGGCTTGAATGGGAAAGAGATATAAAAAGACAAGTAAAAAAACTATAGCAGGCGACGGCCCATCATAAAATACTATACGCCATCCTATAATTATTCATATGACGTTTTTTCAAAATAAGGATTCATACGAGAAATGGTCAAAAAAGTGGTCGGATCCCAACCTTTTTCAATTAAAACATTGAAACTTCGGCGCAGAATAAGGTGAAGCAATGGGGAGAGACGCTTTGTGAGCATAGCCAGTCTCACCCAGATCATTTAGAGTAAAGTGACATCGTTGTTGAACGCAAAAATCTTATGCTGAATTTAAATGAATCGCTGAAATGTGAAGTTTCGCTGCCTACTTGTCTTTTTGGTGCAGTTTATTTAAAGCATCAGCTGGTCGGAACTTGAATTAATTTTTTTGCTAATATTGGCGTTGCTTACCGACCTGAAAGCATAATATGGAAATTTTAGAAAGCGAGTCTAAGTGAAACCTGTCTGAAGCGGAAGGATTGTTAAGTGCATTGTATACGGAGAGATGCACCAGAAGGTGGACGTAGTTGAAAAACCCTTAAAACAGCTATGCGACGCAGACAAAATTGAATAGATTTTCCAAATATTTAATTGAAACATAAACACGCAAAAATGTGTAATCGAATGTAATAATCTATCGCAATTTTAACATTTGAAAGCGCCGTTTAGTAGTAGATGTTGACTTGCTTTTCTGCTTAAGTCTTCGACATTTTGAGTTGTACCAGTATGACTGTTGCCAGGGATTATTGTTGATTGATTGAGTTGTTATTCCGTAGCAGGCGTTCTTAGCTATTAGGTTATGGGTTAGGTATTGGGTTATAGCTCGGTTTGGCAGTAAGAGGGTGAGCGTGGCTTCTAAACGATCCGTTTCAGGCGATTGCCATTAAAACTTTTATCTACTATTCACTTATGCTGCCTAGAAGTACAGACAAAGTAAAGCTTTGCACTGAAAATACTATTAAAGTAACTGGATCAAGTTTGTATCACCCAAGTTTATTTTCTGGACCTCACACCACATAGCGATTCCCAAGAAAAAAAGTCGTCGTTTCCGAAGAAACTAAGTGAATAATAATCAGATCTTGAACTGTAGAATTAAACTTAAAAATTTTGAACTATAGGCAAAATATAACTTTTAATATTTTTTTAATTTCGCTTATTTACTTGTTTCTTCCCTCATTTTACAGTTAAGCGTGCGGCATGTTTTCCTTTCTCTTTACTCCGCTTAGCAAAAAAATACCTTCTTTGTGCTGTGAATTCTAAAATTTTTCATTTACCTTCACTATCTATTGAGCATTTTTAGAACGAATGAACAGCTTAGGGATTTGTTAAGTAGAAACACAGATTTTGCCCAACATCTTCTACTTTATTTACTCCTTAGGAGATTCTCTCCCCGCTTTTGACCAAAAAAATCAACTGTTAAAAAAATCAGACAAAGTTGTAGTATCGGCATATTAGCTCTAATCGTCGGCCGGAAAAACAAGAAGACATACCAAAAAGTAGTCACACATCTGCAAATGGCTGGCTTTTGCTGAAAGGCTCGAAAAAATTCAAATAGAATTCTGACTATATTGAGTTATGGAATCTGTTGCGTCAATGTGGTGCAACTTAAAAGCTTCGCAAACTCCATAACTATAAAAATTCTTGGATAGTTTGAAATTTGGAATGTGCCTGAAATGAAGGTATCGCTTATAAACTTGGAAGAATTTGAAAATGACCCAAACTTTTCAAAGAACATGCCCGCTACGCCCACATATCCATGTAACAAAAACTGTGAATACATTTGTGTTCCGTGTTTTCTGCTTGTCACTCATAAGGCATAACACATATCTCATATAAATTTCCACTTTTATTCCGACAACAGATAAAATCAGCCGCACCCACCCGATATTGCAGCATAAGAAAATTTAGTTCTTTTTCTTTTTGTAGGATCGCGGTGATGGTTTGATTTAATTTTTAGTTCATTATTTTTTTGTTCGTCTTTTCAGTTGTTCTCTTTTAACACGTTCTCTTGGTTTACGAATAAGTTTGATAAAAATGTCTTCTTATATCCACTATTGAAGGATGGAGTATGTTGTTGCCTATGTGCTGTGTGTTGTTGATGTTCTCTTCGTCGCAAAAATTAATATGTCGACTCCATATTTAGAAGAAACTCTGGACTTCTTGCACTTCTTGAAAATGGACGAAATTGGTCGAAGGACACGCCTAGGGTGAAGCATAAACTAAAGGCATCTTTGTTTCTATGAGCAAAATTCATGAAAGATAGAAAGCTGAAATTTATTATTTCCCTCATGGACGACTCGGCAAATCGTGTCCAAATACGCAAAATATCGACCACGCTCACACAACGTTACAAATGATCAAATTTTAATTTTTTCACACCTTTTGGCGTTTTCTTCTTATTACATAAGTTAAAAGAACAGAATGTTGAAAATTATTCTGTACATTCTGTACAGGAAATTACATGGTCTCCCCTGGTGGATTCATCTTTTGTTAACAATCCCTCCGGTACGGATATTAAACAAGAGCACTTGGAGAGTAGAATACGAATTGTAACTGAGTAAAAATTGTAAAATTAATTATATAAACAATTTTTTTTTAAATACCTAAGAGCTAAAGACGTTTAGAACGAACCGATTTGGTGCACACTAAAACCTTAAGCATCCTAGGCTTTTGTGCATTGTCACATAAAAACGAGTGGGATGACATTTATCTTCCAGCATTTTTGTCACTAATATAAAGAATTATTTGATATGTAAAACTTTGACAGTCACAGTAATAATGAGTTTGTGTTGAAATGATCGCTGCCTGTGAAATGGTTTTGTTCAAATTTGTTTTTATTGTTTTTTATTTAAAATTCTAAAAGTAAATTAAAAAATAAGTAAAACATTGATTAGACTTCAATTCATTCAACGCTTATCATCGTCAACATAAAGAATGTTTGTACATATATGTAAATAATGAGAAGAATAAAAAAATTTAATTATTCGAAAAAAAAGCTCTTAGTAATTCACCCAAAGCATCCAAAACTCGTTAATGCTAAGCTAATGGTAACAATTTGCAATACCATTTGTTATCCTACCGCAATGTGGTAAATAAATGAAGATGAGTATACAAGATTTGGCCTCAGCCGACTATATCTTTGTTCTTGTTGATTTGTTAATTGTTGTTTGGAATTCTCACACATGAACGTATATCATCTAATCATATCACAAGCTTGAGAAGAGGTGTCATCTGCCAGAAAAGAGATGTCAACTTACAAGCCATTGCACGTGTTGACATACAACAACATACAATGGATAAATAAGTAAAAGGACAATAATCAAAACTTCAAATTCGAGATTTCATTTGTCGCACCACGTCTGTCATGCGAGTGGTTTGATATATATTTGATGAACTAATTCTCTAACTTTCTGTTAATGTTGAAGTCTTTTGGACTCTTCTTTCAAAATAAAAAAGTAAAATTACCCTATTCCTCAGTATTCGAGAAGGCACGACGAAACTAATATGGGTTTATGTTGCGGTGAAACATTGATTTACCTTCGATGCTAGGCGTGGTAATCACTTTCATGATAAGTTGAGATTTTGTGGGGAATTTTATTGTTTTGGTTTCGACCATGCGTTTCTTCAGTTTTTAATGTTAGCAGTAAACAATATTGTCCAGACTAAACGCTGAGAAACTATTCAATTACTTTTATCAAAAATCCTCTTCGAGCCTAAAAATTCATGTAGACTTTACCTGAGCCGATTACTTGTTTTTTTAAACCCTATACCGCTTGTAGTACAGGATCCATTAGCTTTACCTTTTCACCGCTTATTATACCGATCGCTTCGGAATCATTTTCCAAATCGATCCAAGGCTAGCTGACTATGTCTGTTACAATTTTTGATATATTGTGATAAATTTTTTGAATCCTCTCTTATAACCGTCCCTAAGAAAAATGTGTCTCTTGATAATAAAAAGATATGATTTTTAATAATTCATGGTGAAAATTAGTTCGTACTAGTAAGTAGACATAGAAATCGATCTTACCGAATTTGGACCACGTAAATAAGGATTGCTCCTATATGTGGGCTTACATGAAAAGCACTTCTTTGCATGAAAATGATGTTCAACTTTTTGAGTATTATTATCAAAACGCGTGAACAACAGTACTAGGCGAAGTATTGTGGGGTATCTAACAGTCAGCCTTTCCCAAATGTGATGTTCTTATTTCTTTAGAATTGAAATATCTTTCTACTCCTCCTTTTGGCTACATAAATCTATTAAGTCCACGGAGAGACGTAATACACTGTATTCAAACGTGTGGCGATACCCCTTCGCGCCCAGACTCATGGATTGCATGTCATATATATTTCAAATATTTTCCGCATAGTATAAAAATAATGTTCTCATCATGCAGGCAACTTGTGGCTTACAATTCACTTTTTCATCAAAGACCGTCATTAGAAACAGTTAGTATTCTATTGCAATGAGCTGGAAGGGTAGGATGCGAACAACCTATGAAGCAAGATCGCACATAGTTGCCGAAAGAATCGAGTTAATAAAAAGGCAATTGGCTTAAGGCAGTTTTTCATTCGAAACTATGGTCGCCTCATAGCCGAGCAGACAAAAGTCGAGACCGCCAAGTCAATATTCGCGGGTTCAATGGGCACACACTCTGTAGCCTGCGACCATTTTCGAATTCTTTTGCTTTTCCTTTGTTGGACTTTCAGGGTGCAGCACGTACATCCCTTTATTGATTAGTGATATGAAAAGGAAACGCTTAAGATTGAATCATCTTTTGAAAACTAATTAGAGAACTTTTTTCTTATGTTCGTCTCTCATACTACATTTAATGCTATTAAATTGTCTTAATTGCTGCAAACCATAACAATATTCAGGCCTTAATTCTTCAAATTGCTGAGTGCACACATGGCTACGGCAAATGTATGCCGGACACTGAACGCGCATATGATTATTGCCGTAAAACAAAAGTCATGTTTTATAAATAAATTTTAACGATATGCATTACGTGTGTGTGTGTGCTCATCATGTATCATTGTTTTCATTAATTAATAGTCATAATAACATAAATTGGTTTCGAAGCCATACAATAAACCAAAAAGAAAAAAACAAAAAAAAAAATGTTTTCATCGCTTAATGTTAACGATGATATTGTACGGCATTACTTTATGTAAACTGTAATTATTGCGATATGTTTTTTTTTTTTTTTTTTAAACCCGGAAAAATTATTATAATTTATTTAAAAGCTTCAAAATGAATACTTTTTGGTTGAGAAAGAACGTTTATTAAACATTTTATTTAACGATGCCATAAAACGATGACTGCGTCGTTAACTAAAGAATGGAAAAAAGAAAAAACAAAAAACAATACAAATTTTAACTGATTTCTTTTCTTTTTTTTTTATTGCTTTTTAATAATATAAATAAAATACTTTTTTATAGTGTGAGAGTTATTATAAAAGCAATTTGAAGTAAATTAAATGAAACAAAAACGGATTGAATGCATTTGAGTAATAAAATTGCTCTACATCGTAACAAAAGAAGTTCTGGGATACTTTCTTTTATATAATCATAACAATAATCAACAAATGCAAATGCTATGTCAGACTAACAATGAAAGCTAAAAGAGAAATGAACGCTTTATTCCTAAAGTAGAAAACATTACAAATTTCATTTTGCCAATGAAAAACGCAATTAATATTAATGGGGATTTCAAATCTTTCCATAGCGATTATTTAAAATGTGTGTGGAAAAAAAAGAAAGAAAAGAAAAAATAATAAAAGTTTTCTTTTTCAATCTCCTTTGTCTGGGAAAGTTGGTTGTTTTCTCTTAAAGTCTTTACAACAACTAATATATTATTGTTCTTGCACTGTGCACTGGTCCCGCGATCTTTTGGCTACAATTCAAACCAAAACTCGCTGGGCAAAGAGAAACATATAGCAGTGTAATTTAAGACGCCACTGCTAAACCACGATTGTGTGAGAAGAAGAAGAAAAGAAGCAGATTACCAAAAAAATATATATATATATATTTGTGGCAGCAGCAAATCGCGTGGACTGGTTTCAATTATTTTAAGCATTTCAAAAAATCGACAATCAAACGCAACTTCTTTCCTCGGGGCGTTCTTCTTCCTCACCTTTGTCAAAAAAGCATATATCGTTTCGGTACGCGGCGCCTATATGAAATTCCTTTTGAAGCGCAAGCTCGGTCACGGCTAGTGTCACGGGAAAATAACAATTTCGCTCATGGTCTTGGTGGAATTTTGTTAAAGTCCTATTTCCTAAAAAAAATCCTTTTTATGGTCCAAGTTTCTTTATTTACAATCTATTCTTTAAGGCTAGGATTATTTACATTTTACTTTGGCAATACTCTCGACTTCTCAACTTTAGTATTCTTTTTCGGCTTAAATGTTCTTCTCCGACTCAATGTCCTCATATGACTCCGTTCCACAAACAGTCTACTTATATACATTTTTACAAGCATGTTACAATCACCTAACTTCATGGCTTCATTTTTAATCCGTTAACCTGCTCTTCTGCTATTCTTTTTCCTCGGCCGGCAGTTGTATGACGCGCCGCGCATGTGCACCTGGGTTTTTCCCTTTGTGTTTTTCTGCTAATCTTTATCGACGGCCTGCATTAGGATATTTCTTACTTTGGAAAAATTAATTAATTAGTTAGCATTAACTGGATTTGGGAGTTTCGTAACAATATATACATATGCGTTACTATCTGTCTGAGCATCGATATCTGTACGTGAGGAAATGGATCATTTTAATTCAAGTGATTTTATAAGGGTGCTTGCGCCCACACTTGCTAGATAACACATATCCTCAGTACAATATTCACGTAAACCCTTAACACAGATAAACACAGCTGATCTCTATTTGGATCATAGCAGTTGCTTTTCAAATATAGTTCCACACAATCGACTTAATCTTTTGCACATGCTGAAGCTTACTAAACCAAAGCATACCTAGGTCCCTTTCTGACATCAAAAATTGTCGTTAATTAAATTTGTTAATCACATGGTAATAAAGGGAAATTATTCGTTTATAGCAACAATTTGATATTTCGAGTGTGCAAGACTATGGGTATTTATGCCAGTGGTTGGAAGGTACCCTTTTGATGAACATGATTTGGACTATTTGTCAGACTTTTCGGTCACAAATGAAGTAATGTGTAAAGAAAAGATCTATTCTGCTCACTTTATAAAAAGAACCGACTGCCAAGTGGGAACTCGAGCACGAAAGGATCTTGTCGGATTTGGCTCATCTTGGAAGAATCATGCAATTCCAAGAATCCAAAGGTGTGATTCTGTGGAAATAAAAGTGTATGAAAACTTTTCACTTTTCGATTTTCTTGGGCTTTTTGAATGTATTCAAGTTTTTTTCGCCAGTTTTTAGGATGTGTGTGTAAATGTGAAAATTTCAACTTTCCATTTCAATTGTAGCGATTTTGAGAATAGAAACGAAGGACATACAAATGTACCTCAATTCAAAATCTTCCCTTGATCCAGTCTATATCTCTTACACATTGAGATAACTGACTCATATTTTTAAGGGCAGCAATGTGAACATAAAAATTAATGAATTAGTAAAGAGTGTCGATGATGTTAACAAACATTAATGAACGTATGCTTGTTGTGACCTCATGTAAGAACTTGCATGGCTTTAAGCCATACACAGTATTGAACAGTTGAACATTGATTGTACTTTTCTCTTATTCCCTTGCTATGGTAAAGTTTATTGTCTTCCATTACCTAGAGAACATTAACAACTATGGCAGTTATTTGAAGAAACTTTTTGATTATTGTTTACAACATTGCAATTGTTGTTTGCAGTTTCCTAAAGCAAGTCGTATAAAACAATTTTCTAGCTTATTACGACTTTATATTCACCACTTGAGAACGGCGCTACATAAATTTTGTCATCATATTTTTCACACTCGAAAGTGGGTATCAAGATAATATATTTTTTTCCCACAAAAAACGTAAGATTTTGGATTGACTTTTTTATCTTCTTTCTTTCTATAGATTCGTCAGTTTACTTTCTCGTCAGTTTTCTTAGCTATACATGCGCTTATTTCTTCATTTGTACATTGGTATATATATATTTACGACTTTCTATCCACCATCTTTCTCTTCCTCTTTGCTATCCGTTGATCCGTTCGTTGGTTCGTTTATCTGAACACGCTTTTATGGGTACCGTTAGATGTATTAGTTTGTCTCTTTCCTTCCCTTGTTCGCTTGTGTGTAATTAAGGCAGAAAACTGAAATTTACTACAAACGATTTTATCCAGGCAATGATTAATTAGTCACTAGTGCAACCACGTGCCCCAGCAGATGCTAAATTTTGGATATTCATACAAGTATTCCAAGATGATGTATATCCGAGATTCGTTGCGAGACTAATTTCGTTCTTTCACTTAAGTATATGTGTATGTATATAAACATATGCATGCATGCTTCTGTTGTTAAGAAAATGTTTGACCTTAATACCCATGACTGTTTTGGTTATTTTGTATGCTTCTATTTGTTTCTTTTTTTTTTTTATTTTTCATACACTTTTTCATTTTTATTAGGATAAAACTTTTATTGAAGTGGACTTTAAGTGGCCCCTAAAATTAACGATAGAAAAGTCTGCAGCAATATTTGTTGATTTTTTAAATATTGCTTTTGCTTTAGTGGCTTTATTATTTTTATACTCATCACTAAAGGATGAGGGATATATTTATTTTGCCAAAACTTTTGCAACGTCCAAAAGGAAGTGTCAGAGTATCCGACAAAGTATTTATATTCTTGATCAGCATCAAACCTGTGTCTGTGTAATGTCTGTTCTAAACATACTCCTGGCTGTAAAAATAAAGCTATCGACTTCAAATTTGGCAGAAACATTGAAAGTTCTTGCACGCACGTTATTATTGCAAGTGGTTCGAATCTGTCAGAGGCCGGGCCCACAGTGTCACGTAAAGTAAGAACAATTTTTCAAAACGAATAAAAAATTGGTTTTTTGCTCATTACTCATAAACTATAGCAAATAAATGTATAAATGTCAATGTGTATTCTATGGACAATGCTGTAGTTTCTGTACCAAAATGAAAAAAGTGACCACGCCTACCCAATAGTATAGTGTATCAAAATGTAATTTTTTTCAATAATTTTGTAAGACTCCAAAGCAAAATCTCTTAAATTATATAACTTCTTGGACAATTTCAAATTTGGAGTGCACCTAAAGATGTCCGTCTGTTCTTCTGTCCAGCTGTCTGTCTGCGAAACTGATTTTCTCTTTTTTAAGACAACTGTGATGTATGTAAAAGATTCAGTCAGCATCGAATATAATTTTCTTACTTGTTATTATTTTATATTAGTTGTTCCTTTTAACTCAAAAAGCTAATGTATATTGAAACGAGTACGAACAAATATGAAATCGTGCACACACACATAAACTTCCCAATAGATAGATAGGAAACGTATGATAGCGACAAATAGAAAATTTCTCATTTTTTCTTCGATTATTCCGATTTTCTTTTCGTACCGAAGGACACACACAACGATTTAAACTGTCGTGATGTGATTCTGTGATGATAGTCACAAACACTCGATGATAACACATTTGATGGAAGAACGATGGTGTGATGACAAAATCCCTTTCCTTTTCTAAATGATTGAGTAAAATACTAAAAGCGATCTTCTGCAGGAATTATCAAGAATGCTATATAAGAAAATCTACGCAGTGTACAGTAATAATACATCTTTTCTCTCAAGAATGATTCAAGGACACACCCCGAAAATAATTGTTCTTTTCGGTAAAGAGGTGTGTCGGTTTTTAAACTTTTGACTTTAAACCGACCTCAACCCTTAGTAAATCGAGAAACGAGAAAAATGGTTTTTTTTTTAATGTTTTTAACGCGTTGTTTGATGCATGAAAATTGAAAAACTACTCTAGTAAAAAACGAAATCATAGAAATGATCAATTTCGGCTGATCTTTTAACAAAAATTCGAATTTCCTTTTTCTTGCAAGCAGCAAGTCATATAAGGCGCGGCCTTTTAAGCACCAACTAAAACGTGAGTAAAGCAAAGGCAAAAAGTTCCATTCAATTGAAAGTTTATAGATTGATGTCGATTGTCAGCTCACACTGTTCCATATTACGGCGCGTACCATGATTCTCATGAGTTCATTAAATCATAACACTAGTTGTGTAGACATTTATCCGGCTTTCGTCTGTCTATCGTGTATCGTGTATCGGAGCATCTGTTCATGTGTCTTTCTGTGCTTTCTTCTGCTTGTCGTTGCCGTGTGTTTGTCTGCTTACCGGCACGCCTGACTGTTTTTCCATATTTTGGTTTGAAAGTAGCAACAGATTTTATTAAGATTATCAGGTGCTTTTTGTCAATAAATGTCATAAACATGTGTGCATCGAAAAGTACCGGACACTGTATACAAAATTTGGTCAAAGCCTTTATTACCGTCCAACAGAGATGTCTTGCTAAAATGTCTTCATGTACGATATCTCATATCAGTTAAATAAAAATGAATTCTCAAATAATCTGCAACTGTTTGTTTGTACATTTGCAGCATTGACACTTACACATAACCAATAATTTGTTTAATTGTACACATTGAAAATGTACACACAGTAGACATTTATGCTGAAAGTCGGCATGACGTGCATATGCTAACGAGTTGGCATTCAATGCAACAATAAAACCAACACCAACGATCACATCCAAACCTTTGATACAAAATTAAGTTTTATAAATACAACTCAAGTTTCAGGAGAAACAATTCAGTTCATAAGAGTTTCATAATTCATTCACACTTCATAAGAGTGCAAATGTGGTATTCAAACAAATAGAACAAATATTTGGTAATTGTTTTCTTGAAAATGAAATTTTAATTATCTACTCTTAACACCTTTCGTAAAGCCTCTGTTGATCGTAATGGGCTTCTGCTGCACTTGGCGCATGATGCAATATACATAACTTAAGCTTACTATTAACTTTCGACATTGAACATGAGATGATACACTTGTACATGTAACTAATCAAAAAATAGTCAAGGTAGAAGACAAAAGCCAATAATAAATGTTGCCTACGGTGGGGAGCTGCGAATTTAACATTTAATATAGTGAGTTGTAATCAATCAAAATGAGATTAGAATTATATTAGAATTTTTTGGTTCGGCAGAAGTGTACCTTTGAATATTTCCCTTTTTTATATAGAACGACATTCTTCTGAAATCTCAGGGAGGAAGATGAAGACACCTCTCTTAATGAACCGTCTAACTTGTTCGTCTCTACGAGTAGAAAGGGATATTATATAGGTAGTCTTTCAGAGAACAGTTCTGCAGTGGGGGATAGCAAAGCTTTTCCTATTGATCCATTATGCTTTACCTTAATTGCGCATCTCACTTACGTTAGTTACTTACAGTAAAGTTAAATCAATTGTCTGGTCTGGTTGGAGTAGCTCGTGTGGCTCACGATATCCTTCTAATTCCACCAAACTCAAAGCACTACCTTATAAGAGGATAAAAGGGCTTTGCCACCATTTATGCATCTCCATTCTCCTTATATCACGTTCTTTTTCGTACGTGTTTATGCATGAATGCGATATGTGTTCGTCTGATTACCAGTTCCTGCAAAAATGGCTGAATTTTGTTTGTTTTCAGCAGCAATGTGCAGAATTGAGAATGAAAGAGCAAGCATACAGATGCTTGTTAATTAACGGCGTTACTACTGTTATCGGTAACATTTACAAAAAACAAATGCTTGAGATTCTCGTAATTTCAATTTTGAACAAAGTGTTGGGACACCTGCATATTTAGTTGTCTTTGGTGACACCCTAAAAAAGACATTGTTTTTTGCGATGGAAAGGAAGTGAACAGAATAATAATAGCATTCGATCAGATTGTTAAGCGTCCATTTCAGTTTTGAAAAAACAACTCTCTTGAGAAATATTACAAAATGGCAGCATATCCGGAGCTCTTTTGTCAAAAGATTTCAATATAATGCGCTGTACGGTCCGATACATTAATTGTTGGTCCAAAACTGCTTTAAAAAAAACTTGCATTCATCTATAGCAATAGGCAAGAAATTTAAAAAAATATTGATTCAAATCTACAAAAAGACGTTCTTAAAGTTGCGCAATATGTTACAGACTTGTGTTTTTCTTATAACATATTTTTTATTATTTCTTCTATTGAGAGCATAAAAAGCCTCTTTCTCGTTCAAATACTTTTTTAAATTTTTTTTAGTGTAAGACTTCTTGATAGGACGTATGCATATCAAGGACAACATCACAATACGTCTACCGAACTGACATAGAAAATTTATTTATTTACACAGTCGAATTAATAAAATTCATTCAATACTTGTAATTTCTTGGCAGCAGCACCGACATCTTCCGATTGTCTCTCAACCTCATATCTGTTCATTGAACATCTCAATAAAGCTACGCTCATGTGATTTCGTTAGGAAACGCTTTTAATGTCCGCGTGTTCTTTCACATTTCAAAAAGTTAATTTTTTTTTAAATTTGTAATGCACAACAAACAAATAATTTCTCAAACGTATTTTTCCGAAGCTTCAAGTTAATCGGGACAAAACTTTAGAAGGGAGAACCTTTGAAAAGTCCTTCTGCTGATAAACTATGTTTTTGAAAGCGACGGCAACGTTTTCTCATAAACGAAAGCAGCGATATTTTTGAAGTGTTGTTCCTGTAAATAGTGTTGGGTAGCGCATGAACGTAGGAGTTTTCTTCTTTGATGACAACCTATTCTACGAAGCAAGACATGATAAAAAAAGTGGTTGAAAATCGTACTTTTTTGCACATTCGAAATTCGGGAATCTACTAGCAGAACAACTTTTGAATTCAGATAAAACCGTCACAAGATATCGCGTCCAAAATTCTCACTCACCCGGGGAATGTCCCCTATTCACGCGACGCGGCGACAATCAGCAAGAAGAAATACTGAAATCTGAAGCAAGGAATAGAGAGGTGATGGCTTTGCAAACAGCCTTCGAAAGCTACGCAACGGCTGAATTTTCCAAATTTTGGAGTGAAAATTTTGCGATGTGTAGTGGAAATGTTACTGTTTTATACGCCTAAAAGTTTACGTTGTATAACTATCTTATTACATTCAAAAAGCAAACTAACTTTTTTTCTTTCAAAACTGTTGTAACCTCTTACATGAATATAAAGAATTTATAAAGTTATCAGTTAGCGCATTGGAAATGTAAAAAATCGATAGATAAGGCAGAGTCCCGCTGGGATTCAGTGAGACGGGCGATTGATTAGAATATTTCGGGGAAGGTCCCCAAGTTTCATAGCGAAAAGCTTCTTGTATTTAATTCAATTCAAATTTTTTCCACACGTTCTAGAGGATTTAAAGCGATTGTGCAGTGATGTTACTCCTTAAAATACATCTACTCCATGATATCTTTTGAAATATTTCTTGCAAAAGGTAGACAGAAAAGCAATGATATCAGTTGATTTTTAAATATTCGCCTCACCTTTGGTATCAGCAATATTGTTGTTATTACCGCCACGATTATTATCGAAGGTGAATGCAAAAAAAAAGCAGGGAGCAATCAAGTTGTTGGCAAGAAATGCAAAGCAATTTCGGTTTTTTGGCATAAATCAACAGAATTCACAATTGACTTACGGCTGTTAAAACTACGCGATAAATATTTCAATGCTTGACGTGGTCATCGCCTTTGTGCGATACATTAAAAACAAACATGAGAGAGATATTAACGAAAGTTAATGTACGTAATATTAAAAAGCAACAATTGTAAATTGAAATTTAATTTTCCTTTTATGATTGTTACGAGCAGAAAGATACAACGCATTGAGGTAACAAATAAGTAAATAAGCAAGCAACTTATTCTCAGTACTTTAAAGATATTTGAAGAGCGCTGTGCAAAGGTTGTTAAGTCATTCTTTCGTCCACTGGTAGAGAAGCGCTATGATTTCAGTTTTTGTACCCAACAAGACTTGCGGTAGGAACGTATCAAGGTTGTGTGGACGTGTGCACACATCTATCAATCTATTTAGATCAGTCCATGTTCTATTATTGCGCAGAACTCAAAATCGTTTTCTGAATCAAATCAACCCTGTTTGCTGATTTGTTCGGATACTTTTCCATCTGTCTGATGTCTGCCCCTATACCAGCAGAATATATTTTCGAGGAACTTGGTATATTCACATGTTTTGGCGCCAAAGGCAAATGCTATTGATTGTGGATTGAATAGGATCATTGTCAGGACTTCCCGTATAACGCTTATGTACGGGAATTGTATAATTTGTAATATTTCTCGGCAAATGTCGCTTAGTAATAGCATTCCGACGCAGTGAACTGACGTGGAAAATGTGGGTCGAATAAAACAAACTTTCCAACTATATTTTACTCAACCATTCTTAAGTAGTAGGTTGCAAAAAGGTATCATTTTTACCTTTTTATAGTAAAAACCGATCCATAATAGTTCTTTGACATAGAAATTATTTGTACCGAACTTGTACACCATACGTCTATTCGCTCAGTTTAGGGGCTCTCATGAAATGTTTCAAACATGGTGTTATTTAAAACAAATAAAAAATTGTATTAGGCGAAGTGGGATATTTAGTGGTCGGCCTTGCCCGACTTTTCAATATTTCTGCTTTATTTGTACTCGATTATACACATTTAGTTAGTTGTGTTCTTTTCGTCTCCTTCCGTTAGTAGTAGTGTCTGGCTGGTTTTACTTCCGGTAATTATCATAACCTACATCACTAGTTGTAAGGCTACATTAAGTTTGTGAAGTTGTACGCGGCAACCAGATGCACCCTTCTTCATTTTATTATAAAACTTGATGCAGAAACTTTTTCCGAATCCCTTTACATACATTCGTCCTATGTGATGATTATTCACATGTTTGTGTTCAAACTATAGACCTCCCTTGCATTATTTTGATGAAATAAGAACAAACGTATTTAATCGGTCCATTCATCATGTAACGAACTATTTTTGAAAAAGCCATATGAAAAAAGCTTTTCCTTTTGGATGTTTCATACAATTTTCTATACTTTGCATTTTATAAGGACGAATGGAGAAATTTTAGATGGTTTACGATGAGCTTACCTAAAGGATTGTATTGTATATGAAGTGGTGTAGGATATTTAATGACCGTTCTTGCGCGGGCATAAAGCTTCAACTTATTTTCATTTCCTTCATGTCTTCTATTGTTTTTTGCTTTTTTTTTGTGCTTATGGTTTGCAATTTACAATATATACCTATATTTCCATGAAAAAAAAGTCTACAAAATTATTGTCATGGCAATAAAAAAAGAGCATTTTGTTTGCTTAGTAGAATGTAACGACTGTTTTGTCTAATAAAAGTACCATGAATATAGGCTTCATTTCCGTAGTGAAGTTCGTTATACTAATTGACCAAAGCAGTACTCTTCCAAGTATATTAATTTTAATGTATATGAACTTACTTTTATACTTAAATAGTATAGGAACAAGAAAGAATCCCAATAACTAGTCGGGTAGTAGCCGAAATGACTCTTTGTCTACATTAAAATCTGAAATATTTATAGACAGCAACTTTATATGAAAGAATGCGATCGAATACAAGATTTGACGGTACAAGTTAGCTAAACTGTTAAGAGTAAAGGAAAATACTGCTGGGGTATGAAGTTAAAAAAACCGTATCCACAAAATATTTCTTGTGGGTTGCGTTCATTTTTTTTAATTAACAAAAATAATGCGAAATTAAAACCGTTAGTTAAGAATTCAATATTGTCTATACAGTCTAAAGATAAGGCAAGTAAGAAAATTATATCCGGTGGCGACCGAATCTTTTATACCCATTACCCGTTATCCTATAGAAAATTGAAAAAAAAGGGAAATGTAAACTTGGATGGGTGGACGTGGCTGGATTTTTCTATTTATGTAGAAGGATCCTGTGGAAATTTATATCGTGAATCTGTTGCGGTTGATGAGTAATAAGCAAAAGACACGGAGAGCAAGGACGTTCTAAGTTGTAGGTGTATGGACGTGTGGGCATTGTAGGTATATTCGTTGACAGGTTCGGACCATTTTCAAGCCATTCTGTTAATTTGTAGGCGATATCTTCATTCTGTAAATTTTGTAGACGATATCTTCTTCTGTAATTTTGTAGGCGATATCTTCATTTTTGCCAACGGGAGAATGTTTGCTCAATTGTAGTCTTCTCATCGCATTGCCAGTAAAGCAAAGCAAGAAAAAAGTTATTTCCTAATTTGAACCAAATTTGCGAAGACCAAAGTCGGAACTAGTTTCGGTCCTCCACTTTAGGTTAAGCGCTATAGTAACTATTCTTAGGCAGTTTAAGCGTAGAGTAAATACGTTTAAATACGACAATGATAATCGTATCATTCTCATTCGAAACCACCCGTTTCGATCAAAAGACCGATGGACAACGCCAATCAAAAGGAGAGAAACAACCGACACGACTTATGAAGTCGGATTTTGTGTTGGGCTCTCTCTTCTTCTTTTGGTCGTCGACAAGAGCAGACGTGCGCTGGGATTGGTGAGATATAAAAAAAAATATATCTTCAATAAAAATATAAGTTATTATTAAGTAAGTGATGAGTGATTACGACGATAGTAAGAGTGAGTAATGGAGTTTTAAAACCTTCTTGAGTTTAATTATAACTCATGGTTATTTAAGATAGACAGAAGGATAAGGAAGTCAAGAATATTAAATGTTTCTTTTTCTTTGGGGGTATTTAAATTACGGTACCACAACAGATGGGAGCTTCACAGCACAAACAAATTGTGATGTCCAAGAAAAGAAATTTTTTGTAAGGATCTTTGGGCAGCCGCTGAAGATACTCCATCCGTTCCAAAGCTGTAACGCTCTCAGCTTTCTTGCATATGACTTCCGATAGCGTTATAAAGCGCGCAGTCCCATTTGCCCGATTTGTACAGCGTACATTGTAGTGATTAGATTGATTAGCATATGCATGAGGACGATTTGTACACGATTGTTAGCCTTTTATAGACTTTAAAATGAAAATCATGTCTACAGTGTCCATCTTCTTGGTGTTCGTGTCCCAGTTACGACTCTTTTTTTTTCACTTAAAGCTCTATTTTTGTAGATCCAGTTGTTTCAATAAAAATTTAAGAAAAAACGAGCAACAAATTGAAAAGTGTATGAAACTCTGTGGTGGTTGGATTAAGAATTATTTTCTTTTCTTGTACAAAATTGTCTGAGGGACGAAAAGTTTTTGCTTTACTCTTAAACAAACAGTTTGTATGTGTTTGCGTATTTCTTTACTCAGTGGAATGTTTAGTTATTATATATAAAATCCGTGGCTTCTTGTCGCAATTTAAGTGAAAGTACCACACTGGCTATAAATTATTTACGATAATGCTGTTATTGAAAATTTCTTTACTTGCTTCATGATAATGTTCACGATTTTCTGAGCAAAAAAATTCCACTGAAAATTTTCTTTCAATAGTCTTAATAAGATAATTTAAAAGCACCGTAATGTTAACGTGAAAAGGGTGCAAAACGAACATTTCAAATTTACGAAGTCCCGTAAAGCAGCATATTTTTCAATTGCAGTTCGTTTATTTCTTAATTAATTTTCTTATTGGATTCAGTCGTTCATTTTCAGTAACCATAACGTAAAATTAACGATTATTTCTTTTTCTTTTCGTATTTTTAATGTAATTTATTTCATGCTGTTGCAGCAGCCCTATGAATATTTTATATAGATAGATTGCGAAAATAAATGAAGATGCGCGAATAAGCGAATGTAATATAACAATAATAAAAGAAAAGAATTCAATTCAATATATTTTGGAAGAGAAAAGAACATTAAAAGAACTAACTTGAGATAAAAATAACTTGGAAGAAAGTTTTTCCATAAATTAATAATATTGAGTGATAATAAAAGGTAAAATAAAATTATGTGGTTTTACCGCGCTGCAAGTACATCCGAAAGTGTATTCATTTCTTCTCATTATCTCACTGAAACAATTACAATCATACAAGCATCTATTGAAACTGATAAACAGTGAAATAATGGTTGAGTCGATCGAGACTTTGTTAATAAATACTTGGAACAACACTTGAAAGTTGGGATGACAGAGAAGAATATTATCATAACCGTCTTGAATACTCAATTCAAGTTCCTGCACATACTTCGCAAAAGTCCATCATGGCTGTTACAAAGAAAGATAGAAATGACTGACGAATATTTAATTCTTCATTGCAATCCTTCTTCATATGATACATTGAAGAGTATCGAAAAGATAAAAATTGATTATTTATAGTAAAATCAATCTCTTGTTAGCGATGCAATTTCCATTATCACAGCGATCGCCATTGACGACTGTCCCAATTCTAACATATACGGATTACTACGTCCATGATTGCTACGAAAGTCTTTTGTTCACTTGTCACTAGATAGTTTCAAACGAACTCCACAGGTAGACGGGAAATATGCTTTAGGAAATCGTACCGCGAAACTGTACCCCGAAGTGTAAAATAGAAGCTAGGAAAAAACCCGGGCCAAGTATACAGTCCCTAACGTTTTACTTTGATATAAAATCAAAGCGATCCCGTTAGCTAATAGATAACGCGTGGGCTTTGTGTTTATAGCCAATCAAGCAAATTTGAAAACAAGCACGATTGTAAACACCAATTAGGAAGATAAATAAACAGACCTTCAGTAGGCTGGATGAGCGTCTATTTGAAGGGATGTACATAGTAAGTCATCAAATATACAAGTAGATAGTCAGATGGTGCTGTGAGAAAGACGAACAGTGCAAACTAATCAACGAAAAAGACACGCCGGCATAATAACCAACAGGGAATCTAATGATGAAGAGATAGAATAGTAGGGCGAGCATACATGTATGGCTATATGTGCAAGTGTTCGTCGCTGACCTGTAGATAGTGTATCTAAAGGTAGACATCTATGTATGTAAGTGCAATGTATAGACAAATTGACATGAAAATACACATACATGTAGCTGTGTGTTACGTACGAGATAAAGAAATTAATATAACATTGCATCAAATCCTAAGTTTGCATTCATCCAAAAAAAATTGAATAATGAACATGAACAAAACTTTTAGCACGTCGTGGAATTTCTTTACAAAAAGGATTCCAACAATAAATCATTTATTCATAAGAGTTCGCCGTAGTCAATCACTATATATCACAGCTCTTCGCAGTTAAGTTGTCAAGGCTGTTAGACATTAGTTCTTATAAATGCATAGTTAGGAGCGTTTATAAAGTGCTTTCACGAACGCGATAATTTGATAAAATTAAATTGAAAAACGTTTCCGGATTTTTTATATTTTCTTTTATTCAATGATGATGCTGATGAATATTTTTTTGCATTCACTTTTTTACCCTCTTTTCAACAGTGCAAAAAGAATCTACATAGTAGAGATTTTTCTCTATTTTTTTTTTTTTTTGGAAATATTCAAATACAAAGAAAATTGCGAACAAAAAAGAATGAATAAAATAGTATAAAAAGCAAATAATAGTATTTCTTGTTATCTCGCGATGCATGTTCATCTTATGCAGCATGCCTTTTAGTACTATTAAGGCATCTTTGGCAAATGAGACTGAAATTTATTCACTCACTGCGCGGCTCTGTTTACCTAACGTTTCAAAGCAAACCTTGTATTTTGGCAGCCTTGTTATATTGTGTATGCATAAGAACGACAAAATTACCTTAAAAAATGTGCCCACAAAAGCCATGAACTGCCACGCCACTCCTGCTCAGTAAACAAGATAACATTTTTTAACCAGCTATAAAAATATGTTGATTTAAACAAACGTAAATGGCAACTAAAAGTCATGGATAGTAAGTAGTAATCGTGTAAAAGGATAAAAAGTTCATTTGAAAATTGCATTATCTCCGTGAACCCCTCTTTAGATAGACGCAAAACCGTTTTCATTGTAAATAAGAAAATTAGAAAAATTAGAAAGCCTTCTTACAAATATTAAATAAAGGAATTTTATCATTTTCTCTACGTATTTAATGAGTACTCAACAAAATGATTTGGGTAAACGTTACGTTCGTACAAACAAATCAATTTTTTTATCCCCAACGTGCTTAATGTGCTTATACACAAAAATACAAAGCGAAATGTACTGTTGGGAAAGCAAAACTTTAACACCCAACACACCGACAAAAAATCGCAATCAATTTTGTTACTATATTGGGCTCGTTTGTGCGCACAAAAAGCCTTCTATACTTTTCATATTAAACTTTTACATTAAATTTGCCAAATGTTTTTAACAAATAGAAAAATATATATATGCATTTCAGAAGGACCTTCGCCCTTGAGCAGTGCGACTGGGGGAATCTCTGAGCCGTGCTTGACTATTGAAATCATCATTACAATCGTAAGAATGTGTTTAGAAAAAAAAGTTTGAATTCAAAGTACACCAAAACCCAGTTTTGCTTCGTAAAAACGTTCAAAAAAAAAAACAACGCAAAATGAATCGGGGTTCCATATAGGATATCGTATAAAAATCCAAAATAAGCTTCAAAATGTTTTAAATAACATTTTTTTATTGATTACAGTGTATGCGTACGTATTTGCCCCCAAAATAATGCAAAAACCTTAATTTTCTTCATTTAAGCAAAAAAAATAAAAAAATTCAACAAAATAAATGAATTTAATTGAACTCTGTATAGGACTCAACTGGCGCCTCTTTGTTGAACAACTTTTCTAAAGTCTGCAGAACAGATTTCTTTGGTATTTCTAAATATATTTCTTTGTTGCATGTTAGTATCGGATAGTATTACCCCGAGATATTTTGGGGCTTTGATCTCTCTCAGGATCATTTCGTGAAAAAATTTCTAGAGCTTCGTCAACTAAACTCATGGTTTTACACAGGTTTTGTAATGTAAAGCTTCGTGTCTTTTCAACTGGTCTGCCTTTTCTGTTAGCACATTGGATATCAAGATTCATTAATTCTTCGTTAGATAATTCGTAGTTATCGGCAGTTAACAATTCAGTCTATGTCTAAGTCCAAGTTCAGTCTAAGTCTACGTCCAATTCATTGATTTCTTCAAAATTCTTCTCTGTAGCCAAATTAATTTAATTAACTTCTAAACATGAAAAAAAACTAACGCAAATCGCAAAAATAATGGCAACGCAAAATGAAACTCAGTCGTGATTGAAGAACGAAGCAACATCGAAAAGTAAAAACAGAGTGAAACGATCGGTCCGTTTACAATTAGCCCGAGAATTGACTATTTTTTTTTTTTTCTAATAAAAGGAACTTTCGCTTTTTTTCAAGTCTTCACCTAAATGCGTACAAAAGTTAAGTGAACTAAGTAAAAATAGTTTTTATAGCTCTGCATATAGTGCTACGTACTTTTCAATGTTTTTCAATTGTTTGATCGTTGATTTAAAGAGACGTTTTTTTTAAAAGCGAACCTCAAAATCGTCTAATTTATTCCGTTGGGGTCTAAAGCGGTAAATGGTATTTTTCGTGCAATTACCAGAGGAATAAGGATAATGTTAATGAACGCTGTACACAGTATTTTGAAATAATTTACTCAAGAGCACTTCGCTAGTTATGCGATCCTTGAGGTTATATTCGTTTATTTAAGTTCTTCAGTCTGTTTTAATAACATTCTCTTTTCAATGGCTTTAATTAAATTTCTTTTAAACAGTTTCAGTATTTTTTTTAAGATTATTATTATTATTATTATTATTTTTTTTTTTTGTCAATTACGTATAACCCTGAAATATGTTTGCGTTTCTGTAGTAAAAGATTTTTGCTTTTAATGGCCTCCAATGCTCATTAATGATTATGATAGTAATTACATTTTTTATCACTTTTTCCTTTTTATACCAATCACCGAAAAATGAGGGGTATATTCATTTTGCCAACACGTTTGCAAAGCCCAGAAGAATGCTTCAGAGACTCGACAAAGTATATATATTCTTGATCAGCAGCAAATTATGATTCCATTTAAGCATGTCCGTATGTCCGTCTGTATTATGTTTGTTGTAAGCATTCTCCTAGCCATAAAAATGAAACTGGCGACTTCAAATTTGGCAGAAACTTTCGGAGTTTTTGCACGCAGATTGCCATTGAACACGGACGACGTCGGTTGGAGGAAACGCCTACTGTACTAGATAAAGTTGGGATACCTCTGTTTGTGCAAAGGGATAAAAAATTGGTTTTTTGCACAATAACAAATAAGTGTACAAAAATTTGAAGGTATATCCTACGGGCGGTACTGTAGTACCTGTATGAAAATGGACAAAATTGACCTACCCAATATTATAGTGTATCAAAATTTAATTTTTTTTTCAATATCTTTATAAGGCGCAGAAAGAAACTTCAAAAACCCCATAAAGTATATAAAAATTCTTGGCCAGTATGAAATTGCGCCGAACATGTCCGTCCAACTTTTTCGCAACTGTGGTAAACATTCTACCTGGTTAGTGAAAATGAAGGTATCGCTTACAAATTTGCAAAAGAATTTGAAAGTGACTTAAATTTTTCAAGGATCCGCCCACATGCCTAACATAAATTTTTATTTTGAAAACAGAAAAAATCAGCCATGCCACTCCCTATTAAAGAGCACGAAAATTTATCTCTCTTACTTCTTTTGTATTTTTTAGCATCACGGCGATGGCTATAAAAAATTCAGTCACGACCGAATATAGTTTTCTTACTTGTATTTTTTAAAGAACAGAAAACAAATTTTGCAAAACGAAATGAGATATCATGTAAAGGGTGTATTGCAGACACTTGAAAAGCTATTCTACATAAATTTCGTTATATTTATATTTTAAATGTTTTTTTTGTCCAAACGTAGACTTCTCTTGGAAATAAACTGACACCGTATACGTAATTGAAAGTATTACCCATCTTCAGTAGTAGCTTTTCCATCGTAAATTTCGAGTCGAAAGCACAGTTTTCATTGTTCTTAATGACAGCATCTTTCTATAGATTAATCAAGATGAGTAACACCTCCCATATTTGGCGTTTCTTTAATATTTTTATACGCATGACCGAAGGACGGTTATGTTGATTTTGTCAAAACATTTCAAAAGCCCCGAAGTTAGCTTCTGAGACCCCACAAAGTATATATATTTTTGAACAGCAGCAGATCCTGAATCGATTTAAGCAAGTCCGTCCATCCGTCTGGCTATCTGTCCATTTGTGTAATAACTGTTGTAAACATTCTTCTGGCCACAAACATAAAGTTATCGACTTCAAATTTAACAGAAACCTTCAGACTTCTAGCACGCGGATTGGTATTGAAAAGGGACGATATCGAGGTGACAGTACTACGTAAAGTTGGGATACATCTGCTTTTGAAAAGGGATAAAAAATTGGTTTTTTGATCTGTAGCAGTTAAATGTACCAAATTTTGAACGCATATTCTATGGGCGATGCTGTAGCGTTCGTGCACAAAAATGGAAAAAATTGATGACGCCTACCTAATATTATAGTGTATCAAAATTTAATTCTTTTTTCAATACGTTTATAACACGCAGAAGCGATCTTTGGCCAATTTCAAGTCTTGCACCGAAACGTGTTCACCTGTTCGTCTATCCATCTGTCTGTTTGCGCAACTTTGTAGTATTTGTGGTAAATTTTTCCTCGTTAGCGAAAATGAAGATATCATCTACAAGTTTGCAAAAAAAAATTCCCATTTGATCTAAACTTTTCAAAGAACAGGCCTCTACGGCAAAAACTTTTATTTTGAAAATAGAAGAAATCAACGGCGACCGCTCCGTATTAAAGAGCATGAGAATTTTGTTCTTTTACTTCTTTTGTCTTTTTTTGGGGTAAACAGTGATAGATATAAAAGACTCGGTCAAGACGGAAATTAATTTTCTTACTTGCTTTTTATTAACTATTTTTTTTTAGATTATTTTATTTGGAGAGTAAATTCTGAAAATTGTCTATGCATGATAAACTAATAGATATCGTGAGACGTCTTAGTATAGATGGAGAAGATGTATGTTGCATCCAAAATTTATATTGGGGGCAAACAAGCAGAGCCCGTGGTACCGATGTCAGGGCAAATTATATTCTAATAACGAAAGGGATTCTACGAGGCTGCGTTTTGTGTTCTGTTTTTTTCAACGTCTACTCTAAGGTAATCTTTGAAGAAGCTATTCGAACAATCGAACCAGGCTTTAAGGTCAAAGGGCAATTCATCAATAACATGCGATATGCGGACGATGCATCTATCTACCCTAGCAGATAATATGTAGGATCGCATGAGCGTTCAAGCTGTAAGTAACAATTCGGTGCTAAACCTAAATCTCAGCAAAACCAAATTTAGTGACTTAAGTCGAGCGAAAATTTCATATATAAATGCCACTTTATCAATAATCAATATATACAAAGGATTTTCAAGTTTGTATGCCTTGGATCCATATTATACGAAGACTGGGACAGTGACGTGGAAATAAAAGGAAGAATAGAAATGGCTAGATCATCGGGTACCAAATATCAGAAAATTGTAGTAAGCCTAGAAATTAACTTATCCCTTCTCCTTCTTTTTCTGAAATGCTTTTTGTGATCGGTGCTCTTGGTCTAGACTCATGAACATTAAAAATCAGTGCAAAGAGCAGCCTGGAAGCCTTTGAGATATGGGGTTATCGTACAATTCTAAAAATGTGAAGCTCTGAGTAGAATAAACTCTGAGCGCAAGCTGTTAAAGTGCATTAAAAAACGAAAAAGTGTGCATTTCGGACACATGGTATGTGAGGAAAAACAGAACTCCTACATTTAATAGTGGAAGGCTGTAGACGTTTGGGCAAAAAGCAAATGCCGTGGCTGCGGAATATTCAAATTTGAAGAGGGCTGAGAACCACTGGTGAAATCATATGTAGAGCAAGAAGCCGTAATTATTTTTAAGTCTTAATTAATAAGATAACTTAGTACGCACTGACATTATGAAAAGCAAGAGAAAAATATGATCACTTACATCCAGTAATGGATGGGTCATAAAAGAGAGGGAAGTCAAAAGAAGGTCATATTAAAACGTGCGGAAAATATTATAGATTTCGTTGTGCTCTGACCCGACCACCAATTAACGATCGCCGTGGCATTGTTCCTCACATCTGGGAACCTCATTTTACGTTAACGTGATGAGTAAACGTTCGCATACGTTAGTGCTGAGTAAAACTGACGTAACCATCGTTGACATGGCAATATCTTAACCAAGTGTGGCAATTCACCAGATTCTGCATATAACGCCTTGAATGATATCAATATCAAAGTTACTATATATTCAGGTAATGCTGTTATTGTAATCGAGGAATCTCTTTGGACGGTGAACTTAAGGGTATTTGAGACAAAGAACTTAAAGTGACAATTACTTCCAAATTGAACTAAATTTTATTTTTGTAGCAAGGCATCACGCCGTTGATTGGATCTCCTGATTAAATGCTTAAATGTTCGCAAAAGTCTTCTTAATGATTCAAAAATGTTCCAAAAGTAGTCAGTAGTTTTAAAATGATTTAGGATTTTTACCTCACAACTTCTCACAGAAGGCGTCTTTGTTGTTTTCTCTAACTGCATGCACACTAGAACGGTTATTGTACATTCATGGTATAGCTTCGAAACGTATAGGGGGGAGGTTAACGATTTTTGTTTGGAAAACCAGTCCGATCACGGTAAATTTTATTTACAACTCAACAGGTTTGTTATTAAGACATTTAGTTAAGTGAAACATCAAAGTTTGACAATCCAATAAGATTTTAAATAATTAAAGATAACTTTAGATAGTTAGTAGCGGTCGGCTACTATAGCGCACATCAGGTGTGGTGTAAGTTTGCGTGGACGTACCTAATATTCAGAAGGGCTTAAGACAGAGCCGTCTTTTATTATATAGACTGATTCAGCAAATGATTCTAAGCTTGTCTGTCCGTTTGACCGTCTGAGGCCTGTTCACGTAATTTGTCTTCAAACCCCTCAATGTTTGGAATCTTTTGATGAAATTTGCTACACCGGTATGTTTCAACCCAAAGACGAACGATGTTGCAAATTGTTCGGATCGTTCCACTTCTTCGTTTCCCATATAGCACCTTAATGCGAAAAGTTATTACCTGAATAACTGTATTAAGCAAAGTGATGTAGGGTGTTCTATTGTGAGCTATGCCACGCTATCGCGGAACCTTACCTGGTTTTCTTATAATTTAATTGCTTTTTAGTCAGTCAATTGCTTTTTAATGGGAAAGATTTTGTCAAACGAAACGGCTCAATCGCTGAAAATATCAGCAAGGTCCTGAAATGATATTGACCATAGCGATAAATTCTAGGTAAATTATTATTGATAGCAGTTCTTGCTCGTTGCTCTTTCGTTTGTGCATGCAAAGAAACTTTGTTAGTGTTTCTTATTCTCCGATATGCAAGGATTTCCCTCCTCCCACCCTAATTCCAATTTATATTTTTATTGATGACGCAGTAGTGAAAGAACAAATGAACGTATTTCGTATGTTTGTGATATACGTACAGAATTTATGCATAAATTAAAACAAGTAAAAGCATTATATTGGCCACGACCTATAGTTGAATATCCTACACCACCACACTTAATGTTCGTCGAACAACTTTTGAAAATAAGGTGATAGAGGAGAAGTGGTTCAAAAAATGATCCGATTTCAACCACTTTCAACGGCGTTCCTTTTACCGAAACAATTATAGTTAACAGACTGAACACAAAAATACGAGAAGGAAAGACGCACAAACTTAATATAGCATTATAACAAGATTTTAAAATAAATATGATCAAATATACTTCGGCTTCTACTCTAACAGGGGATTACCTTCAATATTCATTGCTAAACAAAATTAGAAGAAAAGTACTTTATAACAATAGGTACGTTTATGAATACTGCAACGCACTTATGAACAATGCTTGTCGTCTACTTAGCCATCCACTCTTAATTTCCGTTTTTTAATGTTTCCTATCTGTCTGACTCTATCTGGCTAAAAAAAAAAAAAAGGCATTGCAACGTAACAGAACAACAAAGCAGATGCATAAAACAGCTATGCCGGCCATTTTGTAAGAAAATTACAGATCTGGTTAGATTAGGTTAATTAAGATTAGGAGATTAATTTAAGAGGATTTCCATTTAGCTTACAAGTTGTACGCATTATTTGTTACCTTATAGTCCGTTTGCCTTTCACCCGTCGTTCGAATTTTCAGAAAATGTTTGAGAGGCATTTTGTGCTTAGTTTATACTAGGAGAAGCGAGAATCAAAAGCATTAAAGTTGCAAGTGCCCGGCACATCGAGATTCATTAGGCATGAAATTCGCCCAATGTCCTGTGGGACATAAGATGTCGAATTCATGATAAAACTTCTTGTGAAGGTAGCCTCAGAACCTGCTGTCCTAGTAGTTCATACATAGATATTTAATTTTCCCGTTTTCTCACCGATTTCAAGGCAGTGAAAAGGTGTAGAATTCAACAACAATGTTAGGAAATATTTCTCAAACAAAGCAGCGGCAGTTTCACATCCTTCTCGCCTTACCTGCTCGTAGCTTGATCTCATGGAAAAAAAACTCATTTTGGCTTTAAGGCAGGAGTTTGAATAAAGTTGATACACTTGATGCATACTATTGCAGTGAAATTAAGAAAATTTAAGGAAATTATTTTGTATTTGATCAGTTTTCACTTCAATCAATAAAACTTTTCATCGGTGTGTGGCAGGCAATTGTCGATATGTATTCTCATGTGCATAACTACAAAATGCCCAACACATAATACATTAGCGCAAATGTGAGTACGGAGTATGGGATTTTGCCCTCGGGCGAAATCTGCCGTCACAGGAATAACTTTATGGAAATATGAATTTATGTTCTGTGTTCAAACGCAGTACAATCAATGTGTGCCGCATGCAGCTTTTCTTAAAATCATGGCGACAAATATATTAGAATTGTCTGTCACGCACCAAGAGGAAATCGAACATGAAGTTCAATCCAATTTCTCCGACAGTTTGCCGCAATTACCTAAACATATTTTGTAAATATGTTATGCACCGCACAGAAGCTTCTGGTGATGAATGAAAAACGTGGAAAAATAAATTTTCGTTAAGCTGTAATACTTGCTTATCACTATGCACTAGTATTATAGTTGGCTGTCTCGGCCGCACTAATTGCATACTACATACTCAGAGGAAATAATTTAAAAGCAGATTTAATTCGTTAGTTACTCTATCTTAACTCATGTAGACTAAAGTAGCTCCTCCATGTGCCGATCGCTAAAAGGTGCATTTATTCTATATGATAGCATAACGTTCCATGGTTGATATACACTCGTTATTTGATGCACCAAAAGCGTACATTTCATCCTTAATGGCCAATACCGAACGCTCGTGTTTGCCAACGTTCATAACAGGTAGTATTTTTCATTTATTAGATCGCACTCAAAACTTTTCCACTACAAAGCAGTGCAATGAATCGGTTTTAAAAACAGAAGGATTGCTT
Source organism: Glossina morsitans morsitans (assembly GCA_001077435.1). Classification (NCBI taxonomy): domain Eukaryota; kingdom Metazoa; phylum Arthropoda; class Insecta; order Diptera; family Glossinidae; genus Glossina; species Glossina morsitans. The sequence continues at coordinate 183,351 of CCAG010022756.1, forward strand.
CTTAGTCCATCAGCTGTTTCCATGTTATAAATGTTATTTTCTATTACTGCTGTACGATATTTGAACAATTGTATCATTGTTGGGGTTATTGGGATGTAACCTTCAAGAGTTGAATTATATAATTGATTATATGAATGAGGTCATTGTTAACACAGGCCCCATGTCTCAAGTGAGCAACGCGAAATTATTGATTACGAATGGAATCATAACATAACAAGTAGAGGTGAATAAATGTGATTTCTATAATCGCTAAAATTAACTTATCGTCTCTCTACGTCATGCTCAGCCCCAGTTGAACACACATCGAGGTACGCGTCTTCTTCTCGTGCCAAATAGAGATTATGATCGGTTATTATTGCTTTGGTTAAAAAAAAGAATTGATTGCACTTAAAGATGTTTTGTGATTCAAAAGCGAGGGATTGCTTAACAAACCATGTCTATAGGTGCTCATTATGTATTATAATTCATTACTTGTCTACGTACCTGTTCGAGGGACAACAACAAGAACAGTTCAATTAGGCAACGAAAGTTCCTAAAACGCGTATTCGTCGTAACCTGTATGCTGAACATGTGAGAAAGACACCGGTACACGTACAACCAATTCTTCTCACAATTCCTCTCTACGCCTTTAACAAATCATTGACCCTTTACCGCCTGACCTAAATCCGTGATAAAAGGAAGCGATTGACCTTTAAAGAAAAGAATTTTAATCGCCGCAAACCATTTGTTGTTTTCATGTAAGGTATTTTTAACAGTGAATCAAGCTATTGCTTTAGTTAAGCCTACGCCGCGGATTGTGAAGATGATGTTGACGATGTTTAGAGGGCGTTGGCAAATGTTGTCAATAAACGAAAACAACCTAAAAACTTTAAATAATTTCTACTTAGACCTCGTAAGCTGCTGATAATGTTGTACCAAAAGATCAGTTTAGACAATCGCGTTAGACTTACATACAGAAAACAAGTCAAGCACTTGAAATATGCTAAGACATATCTTCACACAGAAGAACGTGCTTATAAGGTAGGTTAAAAGGTGAAGATATAAGTAAGATAAAATGCTTACACCATTCTACGTCTACTGCTGATATTGTATCACAATTGACTTCGTTAAGACATCAAGTACTCAAAATCACCAACTAATTAGAAGTAGGGTAACCAAGGAGGTATTACCTATGTTTTACATTTATATGTGCCATCTTTTCGAGTACATCAAGACCTAGTGTAAGAGGCAATATAACTGTAGCAAATGTGGTCTCAAACACTCTACTTCAGAGTGCAAACAAGGCAGCAATTCGCCAGCCGTTGTTTGAATTGTTGAAAAGATCATACTGCCAACAATGCAGGTTGCTAAATATATAGGAACCTACTTCACGCATGAACAACAAAAGACTGTGCTTCGCGTAGCAATCGGAAAATTGCTTTTAGTTTAAAATAGACTGCAAACAAATATATATATGAAAAAAAAAAATAATAAAAGAAAGTTCGCGATCCTGGCCACATAAGACAAAAAGTATTAGAAAGCGAATTCAATTGACATGCACTAGAAATGAGCCGAGTAATATGCGCAGCATTCTGCACAATGGGGAGTTCACTTAAAAATGTATTTCACATTTAAGTCTTGCTCTTTCATGCTGTGTAGCAAATAAAGAGATGTTACAAAGAAAGAAATTTTAAGGAATTAATTAATGAAGATTTATCTTAAGGAACAGATGCGGACTAACATTACGAAGAATCTTCAAGGCTTTCTTTTCCCATTCCGTTTAAAATTTTTCAAAAATATTTGCTTCACTAAATGCATAGATTTGTTTTAAGCAGAAACAGAAGTGGCCATGGTCCGTAACAACTCCGTAAGAGCTGAATTTCCAATTTCCAGTTTGAGTTTATATTTTATCTCGATTTCTTGAAAGTTTTTCACGTCTAAACGAGTGCTTTTCTCTTCATTTTGCAATAGTATATATTAACGCTTAAGTATGTTTACAGCAATATTCGAAGAATTTTCCATTTAAAAATGTGTACACCTAGCAGTGAGTAAAGTATATTAAATTTACGCTGAACTTGCAACGTGAAAAATATGTTTTTTAAAATCCATAAAATGTGTTATATCTTGGCCGCCCGCCTGCTTGCATCCTTACCTTGCGTTTTTAAAAACTGAAAATAGGTTTTGAAACATGTACTGACGCGTCTTTTTATCATAGTTAAGTAAAAGCTCAACGTGAAATTTCAAGCCGTAAACACTCTAGCAGTAAGAAGATATTTGCAGTTCACAGCAGATATTGATTCCCCAAATACCTTGCACAGCCGGAAATATTGTCGTAATGGAACTTTTGCATTAGTTAGCTTTAAACTAGTAAGAGAATTTTGCACTTCACGTCAAGAGTGTGCTGCCCGTGCAAAACATGGCATCTCTGAAACTGAAAAACAAATCTAACCTCAAAAAGTCCAGTACTAGTGAGTTTAGCATTTTAGGGAAATATATAGCATAAGTTATTCTGCAATATATTCGTTTGTGACTTCGTCAGCTCAGGTAATAATAAACAAATAAATAGACCTCTTACTTGAATGACATAATTCTCGAACTTAGCATAACTTATAAAATTCGTTCTATTATGTTCTCTCGCCCTAATCCTAACATTTCAGATCGCAATCGTGATTTTAGTATATAGAGGGGCAGACAAACAAACCTTGCTTTTGAAAATTAGGTGATAATGGTTTGTCTTTTTACATATGTAAACTGCAAAGACTTTTCCATGTGAAACTGGCACCTTTACGCTTTACGTGACAGTGTAACTTGGTCTGAGCTTCTAATACATTGAATTCCTTGCGAAAAAAAACAAGTAAGAAAATCATTTTCAGTCGTGATCGAGTATTTTATACCCTTCCCCTTGAACCTAAAATCGCAAAAAAAGTAAAAGTTGTACAATGTGTTTGGAAGGTCTAATATTAGCTTCGGCATTAGCGTCAAGTTTTATTGATAATGTGTATGGAAACATAAATAAAACCTTTAAGCAAATAATCGCATACGTAAAAGTCAAATTATTATTTCGAGAAAAGAACCGAATTCTTGAATAAAACAACAAATTTGCAGTGAAAATAATTTTTTATATCAAGATGATTGCAGGAATTTTATTGGTTCTTTTAGATATCTTCTCTTACCATTGGCGCCATCCCTCTTTACCCTTGCTTTTCCTTTCTAGTCCCTTACTTAAGTAGTTCATTGCCTGAACATACGAAGAAAAAATAAGTAAAATAAAACACTCGTTTCCATTTATCCGCGCGAGCAGCCGAGTAATCGAGAACCGCGACTAACAAGTCAATATTCGCCGGTTCAAATCCCATTGAGGTAGAGATTACTTTAGTCGTAGCTATAGTGAGTGTCGGGTCGGTAAAGACGTAACACTTACCGGTTGGACACACTGACCTGCTAGGTTGCGGCCATCTTCCTACATCTTTCCATTTCTTCACTTCTTCTTCTTCTTTCTGGCCGTCACGGTTTTACACTAATAAGAGACTCCCCTGATTGGTACTTCAATTACTATAACCTGCAGTCTAAGGTCTTCGAACATAGTGGACAAATGGATTTCGCCCAAAACGACTTGGAATCGTGTCGAATCTCTAAGATTTGTCTTATAATGATCTCAGCATGCTATGCGATGGTGGTAATGAAATATTATTGTTTAATAAAATTAAAATAACAATAATTAAAATTTCGGTTCCCTTTTCAAGAACTTATAGAAAATTGTAACCTCATTTCCATAAATGAACACGCGTTTGGCTTTCATTAAAAAGAAGAGAAGGAAAAAGCAAAAACAAAAAGGAAAGGTTGAAAAGTCCATATCATATATATCTACATATCAGTTCATGCCGAGTGTGGCGTGCATTTTAATTAAACAAAAATCCTTTTCACTTAGGAAAGAACAATTTTTTTTTTTACTTATAATGACTTTAGAAAATCCTTAAGGTTATACGGATTTAACAATTTCACACGCGTTCATGCTGAAATAACTTGGTTTTATGTTTGTTAACCTTTGACTGAGAATAACGCGTTTTACTACAGCCTTACATAGTTTCGGATTATGAAACAAAAAAAAAGAGAAGACAAATAAGAAAGCTGGTGCCGGATTTGGCATACCCACCACCATTAAAATATTTGACGTCACATGCCTTTATTTATTGTGCTAAAAAATTTATCTTTCACCTAAAAGGTATTGTTAAGAAAAATTATTGTACCGCCTCGTGACGTCCACCGTAACTAATTCAGAGTTAATAGATTTAGCTTTCGCGTACTACTCTCCAAGTCCTTGTATGTGATACCCACGTCAGCGGTATTGTAACGAAAATATTAATCCACTACGTCGTGATACCCCGTCGCCACACCGTTGTACTCTCCAAGTCCTTTTATTTCAAATCGCTGGTATTCTTAAGGAAAAATTAAGATGTAAGGTCGTGTTGCATACCATATATTTATTTTAGAATTAACGCATTTTTAGGCAGAAAATATATCTTCATTTGAGGAACGTACAAAATAATTTTAATCATACCATTCATTTTTGCGACGAGGGGAAAGCGAACAACACACATGGATACAGTAACACCCAGATGGACAGACATGATTGAATCAATTCAAAATTTCATAGCGATTAAGAATATATATACTGTATAGGGTCTCTGAAGCTGCCTTTTGGGTGTTGCAATCGTTATGACAAAGTGAGTACACCCCCATCCTTCAGTGGTGGGTGTAAAAATAAATAAATAAATGAAAACCATACAAATAACGTGGAATGAATCCAAACCGACTCTTGGGCTCCTATCATTTACATTGAGCTCGTGAAAATTGATTTTTTTTTCAGGGGTGGAGGGGGTCTGTGATGAAGATCTAATTACCGGTACTTTTAGAAAGCGGACTGATACAACCGACGTAGTCCTTTCAATTTTAAGTTCGGTTTCCATACCAATTACTACTATTACTACTATTTACTACTATTTACAGGCGTATCACATCTTTTTTTATTTTCACTCCTGAAATTTATGAGTGAGAACAAGTTTCCAAGTTTCAATATTTCTATACTCGTTCCGAAAACACTTACCGCATACGGCAGACCGGCAGAAGGAGAGGTATAGATAAAGAATGATTTAAAATCTTGGATATATATTTAGATATGTATGTACCTAAATATTATGATGTCCTTGAGGAAGTACTCCTAGAAAGTCAAACGCAATGAGAATATTAGTGTATGCACATTTTTCGTGGGTGAGTTAAAAAAGCAAGAAAAAAAGAAAAATATTAAATAAAACGACAGACAATGTATTGTTATAGTAAGTGTTGTAGATTATGTTTACGTTTATGTTGTTGTTAAATGCGGAAGCGACAGAAGAAACCGGAACATGAATTTTATGACTTCATTTTTAATACTACCAAGGATGCAGGATGTACATAAAAATGTATACAACTGCGCTTGTTTTTACCTTTCACCTTTCACCTTTCTTTCTTACCTTTAACATTTGTTTTACTTGTGTTCTTTCGAAATAAAATTTTAAGTAAATTGTTATGTTGTTCTTGGCTTTTTATTTTTATTATTATCGTTATGCTTGCGATTTGCTTTCACTTTTTTTTTACTTTCATTTTTATTCACTTAGCTGTTGTTTTGGTTTTAAAAATTACATTTAATTCATTATAGTTTTAATTACAAGTTTTTTCCGGATAAAGACCTACACTATAATATTTACATTAAATATAATAACTTGGATTTACTTGTTTTTGAATTTTATGTGTTCTAAATGGAAGGAAAGTTTTTTTTTTTTTTTTTTTTTTTTTTTTTTTTTTTTTTTTTTTTTTTTTTTTTTTTTTTTTTTTTTTTTTTTTTTTTTTTTTAAAA